>SJYX01024683.1:64306-85800 GCA_006410675.1 Oreotragus oreotragus
GTTTTTGTTGTTATTTCATTAGTTTTGGCTCAGGGTTTGGGTTTTTTTTTTTAAGATTCCACATATGAATGAAATCATATGGTATTCATCTTTTCCTGTCTTAGTCCATGCTGAAGTAAGTGAACGATCTGTCCATGTTGTCAAAAATGGCAGGATTTCATTTTTTTTATGGCTCATGATAATCTCTAGAGTCATGAAATAAGAAAAAGACTAAAAGAATGTGAGATCGTCCATAGCATTACTTACAGTAACCTAAAACTGGGAATAACCCAGACATCTTTGAGCACAAGAATGGACAGACTGCATTCTGTCCGTCGGTAGAATGGATGGAGGATGAACGCACAGTTGTATCTGGCAGTGGACGAACCTCATAGACAAACCATAAAGTGAGGAAGCAAGTGTGGTTCCACTGGTGTACAGCTGACCCTTAAGCAATATGGGTCCACTTCTATGTGGAATGTTTTCAGTAGTAAAGACTGCAGTCCCACGTGGCCCATGGCTGGTTGAATCCACAGAGGCGGAACCAAGGATGCAGGGTGGAATCATGGGTACAGAGGCCAAGCTCTGTGCAGTGCCCCAGCTCCGTATGTTCACGGGTCAGCTCTACAGCCCCTCCATGCGCGTTAGGGAAAGGACTCTCCTCCACTCAGGCTCATCCTCACGGCCACGTCACTTGGCACCTTGAGAAAAAGACACCCCTTTTCTAGCTGGCTGGCCCTGGGCCAAGGCACACAGCTTGCCGGGCAGAGTCAGGCCAAACGTCAGCTCCCCTCTGTCCCTGAAGCCAAGATTCTTTGTGCATCACAAATTCACAGTAAGCAATTCTTTATCCTCTCTATGCCTTGGCATCACAAACCAAAAGAATGGGAATGTTCATCTGGGCGAGTTTAAATTTCCATCCAGATTGGATTTTTTCAGAAATTCTAAGTCACTGATTCAAGTCAGCGTTAATGAGAATGCTAGGAGGAAACCTGGCCCACAGCTGGATTTGAAAAGTATGTTAACACAGAAATAGCATTATGACGGAGAAGGCAATGGCACCCCACTCCAGTACTCTTGCCTGGAAAATCCCATGGACGGAGGAGCCTGGCGGGCTGCAGTTCATGGGGTCACTAAGAGTCGGACACGACTGAGCGACTTCACTTTCACTTTTCACTTTCATGCATTGGAGAAGGAAATGGAAACCCACTCCAGTGTTCTTGCCTGGAGAATCCTGGGGATAGGGGAGCCTGGTGGGCTGCCATCTATGGGGTTGCACAGAGTCGGACACGACTGAAGTGACTTAGCAGCAGCAGCAGCATTATGAAGACAGGGATAGTCAAATTAAGAGTTCTTTCTAGTACAGTGGATGTAACACTGTTTATTTAAGGATATGCCCTGTGCTCCCAGTATCTGGATTATCCATGAGCCTTGGGGGCAGAGCTCTCTTGGAATGAAGGGAGCACCTCCTTCAGACCAGACAGTGTGGTGGGAGTGTCAGACCAAAGGTCCCGGCTGGGCAACCAAGCCCGCTTGCTGCCCTCTCTCTCCCTGTGAGTGTGGGCCAGCTCGCGGCTCCCCTGTGCCACCTCCGCCCCTTCTACAGAACGAGCAGCTGACACAGGCCTCCTGTCCCTGCCGAGATCCGTACCCTGATTGAAACTGCACAGCGAGGCCCCACACCCAGGATGAGCAGGGTAGATATTTATGGGATAATGAGTAAGAGATGCTTGTGAAATCATCCACTATTATGTGAATAAAAGGGCAGTTCAGTTCAGTCGCTCAGTCGTGTCCAACTCTTTGCCACCCCATGGACCACAGCACGCCAGGCCTCCCTGTCCATCACCAACTCCCGGAGCTTGCTGAAACTCATGTCCATCGAGTTGGTGATGTCATCCAACCATCTCATCTTCTGTCAGCCCCTTCTCCTCCTGCCTTCCATCTTTCCCAATGAGACAGTTCTTCGCATCAGGTGGCCAAATTATTCAATTTCAGCTTCAGCATCAGTCCTTCCAATGAACATTCAGGACTGATTTCCTTTAGGATGGACTGGTTGGATCTCCTTGCAGTCCAAGGCACTCTCAAGAGTCTTCTCCAACACCACAATTCAAAAGCATCAGTTCTTCAGCGCTCTGCTTTCTTTATGGTCCAACTCTCACATCCATACATGACTACTGGAAAAACCATAGCTTTGACTAGATGGACCTTTGTTGGCAAAATAATGTCTTTGCTTTTACTAGTAATTATTCTTTCCACTGGATAATGGACACAATCCCCCATTAAGGATACTGATTTGATAATCAACATTTTCTCTTGTTCAGAAAAGTTTCAGCTATAGTTCATTGCCCAGCTTATCTCAGATGTTTCAAGCGAACTTAAGTATCTACACACGCAACCAGTGACTCAACAGCCCAATGGCAGTAGCTACAATCTTTTAACCCCTTATTTTTATAGATTGTTAATCTCTTTCAAAGTGAACTGTCTTCTAGTGTCTGATGAGAAAACAGAGAAGCTGTTGTAATGAAAAAAAAGAAGCAGCTCCCCGCTCCCAACCCATTTAGAAATATCCTGGCCAGATGAGTGTAGGTGTTAGGTGCAGGTACTGTAAACAGGTTATAAAGCTTTTTTTTTTTTCCACATTTTTGGTAAGTATATACGACGGAAGTACTTTGCACCTTCACTAAAACTTAAATATACGTTTCTTTAAAAAATTTTTAGCAGCAAAACCCACTTCTTTTCAAATTAAACCTTGCACAGTTAGAGTTACAATATGCAGTATGGAATAAAGGCATGCCGCAGCCATGTCAGGGGCGGAGGGTGGTGGAACCTGGACCCACCTGCTCATCGCCCATGACTCGTGAGGCTCTGCAGGTGAGGGTAGGAGCCACGGGGTGGAGAACCACCTCTGTGCTCACCTAGGACCGGTGCAGCGGCAACATATTTTTACATTTGCTTTGAAACTTCTATTTCCCGTCTCCTGGCAGGTGCCAAACAGAAACAGACAGAAGCCGAGTGACCCCCATGAGTGAGCGGAGGAGCCCTCGCGGGAGAACTTGAACAAAGATGCTGGGTCACGCTTTGCCTCATGAACGCGGACAGCGATGAACACAGCAAAAATGGCTGAGAACGTGTGGTATCAGGGTTTAGCGATGGGTTTTTTTTTTCCCAGTGATGTTGACATGAAGCATAAAAAGAGAAAGCTTGTATGTGTTTGAAGATTTCAAGCTTGCATTAAAAGACTGTTCTCAGACCGTCGTCTGAAAGATTTCAAATGCTGTATGTCATTAAAGTGCACTGTGTCCTGCGTTTTTATTCTTTTTCATGGTAAAGAAGTCACTGGTGTCTTAACAGGCAGCATGACATAAGGCAAGTGTGTGGCCTGTTGAGAATTAGTGCCTTATGTGGGAACAGCGGCCCGTCATCACCGCCGCCCACAGCGGCCGGAGCGCGACCTGGCGAAGCGGCACTGCTGAGTGTGAGCGTCTCTGAACCTTTACCAAATCAGTTTGTTTTCATTCAGTTTGTCGACTGGCTGTAATCTGAATATAAATAATTTATAAAATTTTAATGATGGTCTTACGTTTAAGTGTTCCGTTCTGAACCACAGTGTAAAACAAGGCTGACTTACTGCAGCTTTATTTATTTTTTACTTTCATCAGTTTTTTTACACATCTTTTTGGTGGGTAAACTTCACCATACCCATGAATAAACCATTGGTTGCTACTTTAAAAGGGCAGACTTCTCGTCATTTCACTTCGGATCTGGAAAGGATAAGACTTCTCAGAGAGCCACTGTTGGGTTTTAAAAGCTGATGTTTCTAACAGCCTGTGTGGGAACCCGCTCTGTAGGGCTGCAAACCAAGTGCCCGGAAGATGTCTGTTTTTTTCCTTGTGTTTGACATGAAAATCACCATGTCTGTATGACTGCTGATGCGATTGCTCTGTAAATTTTACTGTGGCGTATACAATATTGTCATACGGTTGAGGAGAGACACAGTGTTTCCTAACCTGCTCTGCAGGGCTGCAGACAAAGTGCCCGGAAGATGTCTGTTTTTTTTCTTGTGTTTAACATGAAAATCATGATGCCTGTATGACTGCTGATGGATTGCTCTGTAAATTTTACTGTGGCGTGTACAGTATTGTCATGCATTTGAGGAGAAACACAGTGTTTCCTAGTGTGAGTGCTCTGAAAATGTTCACACTGTGTGTGTGTGTGTGTGTGTGTGTGTGTGTACACACACAAGTATAGTTTGGTTTTTTGTTTTGGGTTTTTGGTTTTTTTTTTTTCAGATTGAAAACTTAAAATAAATCTTACTATCTGCCATCTTGTTAAAGAAGTTCTTTAAAACACTTTGTATTTCAGCACACATTAATTAAAATCCTACATGCAATTTCCCACTTAGATCTTTCTCCCCAAATAAAGCAGAACATGCATTCTCCTATCCTTTTTTTACATCAACAGGAAATAAAACCTTAATGATTTGATTCATAAACTTTATCTCTCTCCATTATTAAACATTTCATTTAAAATTTCCATGCATATTTTATTATGCTAGGGGTCAATTTTTTCATCTAATAGGCCAAATATGAAAGAGATTTTGCATGTTTTCCCCATAGAAACAGTAGTGTTTGTGATTTAGGCTAATGGTAAATCTTGAAGAACAATGAAATATCAGAAAGTTTAAAAAAATACCTGGTAATAAACCTGACCAAGGAGGTGGAGGATTATACGCTAAGACCTATAAAACACTGATAAAGGAAATTGAAGATGAATCAAAAAATGGAAATAGATCCCATGCTCTTAGACTGG
The DNA here is from genome assembly GCA_006410675.1 of Oreotragus oreotragus. NCBI lineage: Eukaryota > Metazoa > Chordata > Mammalia > Artiodactyla > Bovidae > Oreotragus > Oreotragus oreotragus. The sequence goes on from SJYX01024683.1 coordinate 69,095, forward strand.
AAGAATTGACATTGTTAAAATGGCCATGTTACCCAAAGCAGTCGATAGATTTAATGCAACCCCTGTCAAGTTACTCATGACATTTTTTTACTAGAACAAATATTTTACTAGAACTAAAATAATACTAAAATTTATATGGAAACATGAAAGACCCAGAATTGCCAAAGCAATACCAAGGGAAAACCAAAGCTAGAGGCATAACCCTCCTATACTTCAGACTCTACTACAAAGCTACAGTAACCAGAATAGTCTGGTATTGGCAAAAAAAAAAAAAAATCAGTGGAAGAGAGTAGAGAGTCCAGTAATAAATCCACACACAGTCTTCAACAGAGGAGGCAAGAATACACAATGGAGAAAAGTGTCTTTAACAAGTGGTGCTGGGAAAGCTGGACAGCTGCATGTACATCAATGAAGTTCAAACACACCACACGATATGCAAGCATAAAGTGACAAATACAAGACATGACACATGACAAAACTGGAACATGGGCAAAGCATTCTCTGACATAAATAGCACCATTTTTTTTTTTTTTTTAGGTCAGTCTCTCAAGACACAAGTGAAAGCAAAAACAAAGGGGACCTAGTCGAACATAGAAGCTTTTGCATAGCAAAGGAAACCATAAATGAAAAGCCTATGGACTGGGAGAAAATATTTGCCAACAACATGATCAACGAAGTCCTACTTTCCAAAATATGCAAACAGCTCATGTAATTCCATAAGAATCAAAAAATGGGCAGACAACCTAAGTAGACATTTCTCCAAAGAGGACGTCCAGGTGGCGTGAAAAGATGCTAACCATCACTAATTATTAGAGAAATGCAAATCAAAACTACAATGAGGTATTGCCTCACCCAAGTCAGAATGGCCATCATCCAAAAGTACAAAAAAATGCCTGAGAGGGTGTAGAGAAAAAGGAACTCACACTGTCAGTGGGAATGCAAGTGGTACAGGCACTATGGAGAACAGTATGGAGGAGCATTAACGAGAAACAGGGTTGCCATATGATCTTGCAGTCCCATCCTGGGCAAATAGCCAGAAACTCTAATCAGAAAAGATGCATGTGTCCCAGTGTTCACAGCAGCACTGATTCAATAGCCAAGACATAGGAAGCAGCGTAAACATCCATCAACGGATGGGCAAAGAAGATGGGGCACAACAGAATATCACTCAGTCAAAAAAAAAAGAAGTTACGCCATTCGCAGCAGCACGGATGAACCTAGAGATTATCACAAATCAGACATGGACAAATAATATGATACCACTCACATGTGGGATCTTTAAAAAAATATACGAATGAACTTATTTACAAAACAGAAACAGACTCACAGACAGAAAATAAGTGCATGGTTACCAAAAGGTAAGGGGAGGGGGTGGGATCAGGAGTTCGGGATTAACAGATACACTGCTGTATATAAAATAAACAGCAAGGACCTACTATATAGTACAGGGAACTATATCCAGTATCTTGTAACAACCTACAATGCAAAAAGACCTAAACAAAATATAGGTATCAGTTCAGTCGCTCAGTCATGTCCGACTCTGCGACCCTATGAATCGCAGCACGCCAGGCCTCCCTATCCCTCACCATCTCCCGGAGTTCACTCAGACTCACGTCCATCGAGTCCGTGATGCCATCCAGCCATCTCATCCTCGGTCGTCCCCTTCTCCTGCCCCAACTCCCTCCCAGCATCAGAGTCTTTTCCAATGAGTCAACTCTTCGCATGAGGTGGCCAAAGTATTGGAGTTTCAGCTTTAGCATCATTCCTTCCAAACAAATCCCAGGGTTGATCTCCTTCAGAATGGACTGGTTGGATCTCCTTGCAGTCCAAGGGACTCTCAAGAGTCCTCCAACACCACAGTTCAAAAGCATCAATTCTGCGGCGCTCAGCCTTCTTCACAGTCCAACTCTCACACCCATACATGACCACAGGAAAAACCATAGCCTTGACTAGGCGGACCTTAGTCGGCAAAGTAATGTCTCTGCTTTTGAATATGCTATCTAGGTTGGTCATAACTTTTCTTCCAAGGAGTAAGCGTCTTTTAATTTCATGGCTGCAGTCACCATCTGCAGTGATTTTGGAGCCCCAAAAAATAAAGTCTGACACTGTTTCCACTGTTTCCCCATCTATTTCCCATGAAGTGATGGGACCGGATGCCATGATCTTCGTTTTCTGAATGTTGAGCTTTAAGCCAACTTTTTCACNCTGCTTTTGAATATGCTATCTAGGTTGGTCATAACTTTTCTTCCAAGGAGTAAGCGTCTTTTAATTTCATGGCTGCATATACATATACATATATATATATATATATATATATCTGAATTACTTTGCTGTATACCTAAAACTAACATTATTAAGTATACTTCAACTGGGGCTTCCCCAGTGGCTCAGATGGTAAAGCGTCTGCCTGAAATGTAGGAGACCTAGGTTCGATACCTGGGTCAGGAAGATCCCCTAGAGAAGGCAATGGCAACCCACTCCAGTGATCTCTTGCCTGGAAAATCTCATGGACAGAGAAGCCTGGTAGGCTACAGTCCAGGGGGTTGCAAAGAGTCGGACACAACTGAGTGACTTCACTTTCTTTTCATACTTCAATTAAAAAAGGGAACTACTTGGAGAAAGGGAAAAAGTCACAAAGCTGCTAGAACACAGTTTTGAAACTCAGAGGATGCGTCCTCGGCCAGCCTTGCTCGTGCCACACGTGCACATGTGTGCAGACGGCACCCAGTGTGAAGGAGGCATGCTCGGCGTCCTCTGCTTCAGAAGACACTTTGGGTTCTTAAAAGACCCATGCCTCTTCCCACGAGGCACACTCATGTCCTGCAGCTCTCTGACCCACCCCTGAGCGCACTTTTTTTGAGGGTTTTGAGTTGTCTAGTCGGGGCCAAGCCCATCAGGGTATGGAGCCTGAGGAAGCAGCCCCGTCTGGTGGTCAGGCTACAAGTAACCAAGTTCCATTATCCTTGGGTTTCTATCTAAGTGTTATTTGTTTCCAGCAAATGGCCAAGACTGGATTACAGTAAACTTGTTTCTGGGTGCCCTTCTAGAAACGAGGGAAAGTGGCACCTGAAGGTCAGGTGAGATAAGGATTCCGAGGGGAAACGTCTAAACAATTTGAGAGATGGAGCTCACCTTGGAAACCCTTGTACCAAGAGGCTGACAGCACCTCCAGAGCCTGGTAGGAACAAAAGTGACTGATGTGAAAGCAGGAGCATGTCGGAAACGCCACGTCTGTTCCAGAAACAGAGGGCGTCTGTTCTACTTTGTCCTCTAATCGCTAAGAAAAACTTATAGACATGTTGAGCTGATAACGTTTCTCATGACTGTCTTAGAGAGACATCTTTGCATGAACAGACAATCCACTTAGACCACTGGTTCTCAATCCAGAGAGATTTCCATCCTAGAAGACATCTGGCAAAGGGCAGATGTTTTGGCTGTCACCACTGGGAGTAGAGAGAGGGCTCACTGCACACCACAGCCCCCATGACAAAGAGTATCTAGCCCAAGATGTCTGTGGTATTGAAGCTGGAAACTCTGCCCTGAAAAATCAGTATTTTCTTGGTATTTTGATTATATTTGTTACTTCCTAACTGAATCCACTTGTCTTTGGAAGAAAAACCCAGCAGGTAGCCTTTCTGGGAGAGGAGACAACCAAAATAATACACAGGTGAATTCCATGGGTCCACATGACCCTCATCACAGTTTCCTTCCGAAGCATTTTCACCAAAAAGGGAATGTTGCTTGCATAATATCAAGCGCTCTGAAGGGGAAAGTGTTACCCAGAGGGAAGATACTTGGAGAGTCAATTGTGCTCAGTTATCTCATTTTCAGAAAGAAATGTAGAAATGTAGGCTCCAAAATTGTTTTTCATGTAAAAAATTTTACATGTGAAAATGTAAAAAAAAAATTTTTTTTTTTCATCTATAAAGCTCACAGAATAAGTTCATGTGTGGAGTATACTTGAAGCAACTTCACCTGAAATTCCATCTCGGTGTGTGAGAGTCACACCATCTCACTTCTTGGATTAAACGCACTGCATAGAACAATCACTCGGCTCTCAAAGCAAACTGAGGTTCCGACCTGAAGGGAGAAAATCAGACGCCCAGTTCTCTCTAGACACCTCTGCGCCAGAAGGGGGCCGACCTCCACAGCTCACAGGTCAGCACCTGAAAACTCATTGAGACACCAGGCCTGACTCTTAATTCTGTGGCTCCCTCCCTGGAACACCTGCATCCCCATCGCCAGGTTTCCTTGGTGACCAGAGCCCCAAGGATACCCGGTTCTGGCACACTGAATACAGAGGCCTGGGGTCAGGGTCATTCCTACCCACCAAGGGCCTACCCACTCAAGCATCCTGCCCCTCCCGCTTCTCCCCGGCCCTCAGGACAGCAGAGTACCTGGGCCAGCGCTTCCGGGGCCCCAGAACTCGATGGCCACAGGCCGGGGAATGGGGCCCTTGCTCATTCCAGTGACCCACTGGTCCTGGGAGCACTTGAAAGAGAAATGCATTCCACCATCCAGGGGCAAAGCCGCCCACTCCCAGCTGGGGCCTGTTCCCTCCACCTCCTCCTGGCTCCAGGGCCCAGGGTCCAACACCCGAGGTCTCGGGTTCCCACATCTACGCACCTGAGGCTCTGGCCACCCTCTCAACTCGATGCCCGCATCCAGGCTGCCCAATTCGTGGGCTCGGTGGCTGGGGCCGGGGAATACAGGGCCTCCCTGCATGGAGCGGCACCCCCCCATCACCACCTGGATGCCCCCACCCACACCCTGACCCCTGCGTGCAGACAAGCTGGAAACCTCTCGCCTCTTGTCCCATCCCTCGAAGACATCACACAACAGCAGCGATCCTAACAGCTTCTGGGCATAGTCAGGTCTGTAAACCGGAAAAGATGACCGTTCCGACATTCATCTGTCACAGTGATCACGCTGCCATCTTCACCCAAACCTCTGATCACCTCATTTCACTGATCAGAAACCATCAGTCCCCTACCCCCACCCCCCGCAGCCTGTGGGATCTAGCCAGGCCTCCTCGGTGGGGATGGGGCCCCACCCACATCTGTCCACCTGGAGACGGTCAGCTCTCTCCAGGCACTCACCGAACGCTGCCTCCTCTGTAAAGCCTCCCAGAACTCTCCACACCCACGAACAGCCACCTCCTGCCTCCCGGCTTCACTTGACTCAGGATACCCTGAGCGCTCGGCGTCTAAGTTTCTGCAGTGTCCTGCCTCCTTTCTAGAAAGCAGGAAGCAGGCTTGGGCCCACCTGAGGTCCACAGGCTGCCATAAAAATCCCTCAGGGCTCCTAGCCCGGTTCCCCCTCTGCGGAGTCACTGAGAGGGATAAATACATGTGTACACAGGGCTAGAAAGAAGGGTGCTCCCAAAAGCTCAAGGACTATGTAAAGTCAGATGCAGATGCTATCACGGTCACCTGGGTCCCTGGGAAGGTAACAATACCCTATTTGTCTCTCTGATCGCTTATCCTGGCGAGTCACTGGCACCCGGTTGGTGCTTCCTGAATGTTCCTCCTACGTTTGATGAATGGTTGGTAAAGGCCATTACTCCACTAGGATCATGGGCTGGCTCACAAGAGCTCTTCCCTTTAAACTGCGGGTTTCCTTGGTAAAGTTGGAGAGATACCATAGAAGATGGAGCACCACCCACACACTCAGAGGCAGCCTCTCCTCTGCCTTGACAGTGAAAGTTGCTCAGTCATGTCCGACTCTTTGCGACCCCGTGGACAATACAGTTCATGGACTTCTCCAGGCCAGAATACTGGAGTCGGTTGCCATTTCCTTCTCCAGGGGATCTTCTTGACCCAGAGATCAAAGAACCTGGGTCTCCCGCATTGCAGGCGGATTCTTAACCAGCTGAGCCACCAAGGACGCCCCTCCTCTCCCTTGCTGCCGCTGCTGCTAAGTCGCTTCAGTAGTGTCTGACTGTGCAACCCCATAGACGGCAGCCCCCCAGGCTCCCCGTAAGCTGCAGCATCTGAGGCAGACAAGGGCTTCCCTGGTGGCTCAGACGGTGAAGCGTCTGCCTGCAATGCAGGAGCCCTGGGTTTGATCCCTGAGTCCAGAAGGATCCCCTGGAGAAGGAAATGGCAACCTACTCCAGTACTCTTGCCTGGAAAATCCCATGGATGGAGGAGCCTGGTAGGCTATAGTCCATGTGATCGCAAAGAGTCGGACACAACTGAGCAACTTCACATGGAGAAGGAAATGACAACTCGCTCCAATATTCTTGCCTGGAGAATCCCATGGAGNGCAACCTACTCCAGTACTCTTGCCTGGAAAATCCCATGGATGGAGGAGCCTGGTAGGCTATAGTCCATGTGATCGCAAAGAGTCGGACACAACTGAGCAACTTCACATGGAGAAGGAAATGACAACTCGCTCCAATATTCTTGCCTGGAGAATCCCATGGAGAGAGGAGCCTGGCGGGCTACAGTCCCTGGGGTCTCAAGGAGCTGGACGCGACTTAGCGACTAAACTGCTACCACCACTGTGGGGGTTCCAGAAGAAGCTGTGGAAGGAAGGATCCTGAGGATAAGGGCCTTCCTCCCTTCCCATCACAAAGGGCACTTCCTTATCAGAGGGGCGGGTGCGGGTGCTCCTGGACCCCCAGACAGCACCCGAGGTCAGAGGAGAGAGCTGCCCTCCTGGGACGGGGTGCCAGAGGGCACAGCGGTCAGGCGCAGGGAACACAATGGACCCAAGGGAAGGAGAATGAGGAAAGGACACCAACACCCTCTCAGAGAGGAAAATAGGACTGTCCTCAGGAGCCGGGAGGGGATGGAACAGACCAGAAGAGGGTGAGTTTAGAGCCAGCCCCCCTCCCCTCCAGAGAAGGTACAGAGGATCCAGTGAGCTCGCTCCTGACCCTCTGACAAACCGGGAGTGGCCACTTGGTGATATTTTGAGAATTCAAGGCACTGTCTTTCTTTGCCCCTTTTCTTTTTGGCCAGCTCAATTTCCAGAAACCAAAAGGCACTATTAAAGGAGCAGCCCCAGATGAGTCCCAATCGGAAGTGTGGAGTGGAAGGAGGGACAGGGCAGCGGAGCGGTTTGCAGGTTTCCAGGAAGCCGGCCTGGAAAGAGGGGCACGCCTGGAACTTTGCAGAACCACGGTGAAGAGGAGAGGAGTTAGTCTGATCGACGGAGCTGCAGTATTAATTCACTTACTTGGCAACAGCTGCGCTGGACACAGAGCACTTGCCTGGGCCACACGTGTGACCAGCATCCTTCTGGTCTGCTCCATCCACTCCCAGCTCCTGAGGACAGTCTCATTTTCCTGTCTGAGCAGGTGCTGGCATCCTTTCCTCATTCTCCTTCACTAGGGTCCACTGTGTTCCCTGCTCCTCACCCACTGTGCCCTCCAGTACCCCGTCCCGTGAGGGCAAAAATCCCTTGGGCCCTCCTAGGGGGCAGGGGGTGGTGAAGGAGAGCAGCATTAGGGGGGTCTTAAAGTTCTGGTTCCAGCTGCTTTCTCTCCCTGGAACCCCCACCCCAGATTCCAGTTCAGCCACGGCTTCAGTCTTGCTGACATCTCACCCTCTTTGGTGATGCCTGTTTTGACCACGTTCTATTAACAATTATGACCAATACAAATAATATCGCAAAGCACATCAGCGGGAGGAGAGCCAGCAAGGAGCTCACGTGTTTCTCCTAAGAGCACAGTCCCCACACACCATCGGGAGCTGGTCTGCATCAGCACAGAAAAGTTCATGGGCCCAAGTTCATATGGCTTCAGATTCGAGGATGTTGAGGTTGGATAACAGTCCTGTCTAGTTTCAAAGCCCATGCCCTGAAACCTGGTTCTCAACGGCTGTCGTGGGGGGGAAACTACATCCCCCAGGAGGGTCTGCAGAAGTCCTCATCCTCAGGACCTGCAAATAGGACCTCATGGGAAGCAGGGTCTTTGCAGATGTCACCGAGCGGAGCAGGGCGGCCCCTAATCCTATCCTATGGCTGGTGACGTCATGAGACGAGAAGAGGGACACAGAGACAGACACGCGGACAGGCCAGGACAGGTGACAGCGGACTGATGTGTGCAACAGCTAGGTGCTTAGTTACGTGTTTGAAATGTTTCATACTAGTTGTTCTTAAAACTTTACAAAATGTTTTACAAAATTAAACTTATCTTTCCTTTCAAAGTAGTTTTATCTTAACCTAGACGTATTAAAAATTAAAGTAAGTGATAGGATATATATAGCTGAGAATTAAAAAAACAGACAAAGCAGACCCTTGCAAGTTTTCAGTGACACAGATTCATTCGACTTCCCGGGACTTCGACATGCCTTCATTAGAAGCAGACTATGCATGCTCCTTCCTGTTATTAGTACATTCAAAGTTGTCACTCAAAAGTAACCATGTTATTGATTCCAGACAGCTTAACACAACGTGATGAATAATTTAGGTTTGTTCATTATACGCGTGCACTTGAAAGTTCTATTATGCTATAAATTCGTTGATCCCAATGCTCTTTTTTGAAATAGTTTTTAAGAAGCAGAAACAGTTTTTAAAAAAGAACAGAACGCACTTTCCTCTATTATTTGCAAATTGTCTTGGAGAAGAATGCTCCCACCTCTGTTTGTGAAACAGAAATGAAGGTGTAAGACCATGGGGAACGCACCTTTCAGAGAAGTGAAATGATGGGAAATGACCACCCTGCCCACCCCCCAAGCTCATCAGCCATCTCCCACCCTCCTGATGGTCCATGATCAGCCACCTCCCACCGTCCTGATGGTCCATGATCAGCCACCTCCCACCCTCCTGATGGTCCATGATCAGCCACCTCCCACCCTCCTGATGGTCCATGATCAGCCACCTCCCACCCTCCTGATGCTCCATGATCAGCCACCTCCCACCCTCCTGATGCTCCATGATCAGCCACCTCCCACCCTCCTGATGGTCCATGATCAGCCACCTCCCACCCTCCTGATGCTCCATGATCAGCCACCTCCCACCCTCCTGATGCTCCATGATCAGCCACCTCCCACCCTCCTGATGCTCCATGATCAGCCACCTCCCACCCTCCTGATGCTCCATGATCAGCCACCTCCCACCCTCCTGATGCTCCATGATCAGCCACCTCCCACCCTCCTGATGCTCCATGATCAGCCACCTCCCACCCTCCTGATGCTCCATGATCAGCCACCTCCCACCCTCCTGATGCTCCATGATCAGCCACCTCCCACCCTCCTGATGCTCCATGATCAGCCACCTCCCACCCTCCTGATGCTCCATGATCAGCCACCTCCCACCCTCCTGATGCTCCATGATCAGCCACCTCCCACCCTCCTGATGCTCCATGATCAGCCACCTCCCACCCTCCTGATGCTCCATGATCAGCCACCTCCCACCCTCCTGATGCTCCATGATCAGCCACCTCCCACCCTCCTGATGCTCCATGATCAGCCACCTCCCACCCTCCTGATGCTCCATGATCAGCCACCTCCCACCCTCCTGATGCTCCATGATCAGCCACCTCCCACCCTCCTGATGCTCCATGATCAGCCACCTCCCACCCTCCTGATGCTCCATGATCAGCCACCTCCCACCCTCCTGATGCTCCATGATCAGCCACCTCCCACCCTCCTGATGCTCCATGATCAGCCACCTCCCACCCTCCTGATGCTCCATGATCAGCCACCTCCCACCCTCCTGATGCTCCATGATCAGCCACCTCCCACCCTCCTGATGCTCCATGATCAGCCACCTCCCACCCTCCAGATGGTCCATGATCAGCCACCTCCCACCCTCCTGATGCTCCATGATCATTTTCAGGTGGGGGGTCACTGACCGAGGAAGCAACCCTCCTCCTCCCCCAGCCCCGTGCTAGAGCCCTGTGAGCCCTCCAGGGGGGCTAGCCCACAGCCTCGCAGCCCCCGCGGTCTGACTCTCCTGACTCCCTGCCCTCCTGGTCCAGCCTAGATCCCACCCAGACACCACCAACCCGACGCCCCTCTCCTCCTGAAAGACCCCAGCCCTGGATGGCCACACGCACTGCCTTGGCTGGCCTCACCCATCACTTCTTCATTTGCTTAGATTTCCATCCCCTGTCATTAATTCAGCTCCCAAACTCTCAGCAAGAAGGACTTGTCTCTTTGCCCGGAGTTCAGAAACATGCCATAACCCATCTGTTTCCTGTCCTTAGGGACAGCTCTCCTCGACTGGCCATCCTCCTGCTCAAACTGGACCAGTGACTTTTCTAGGCCCACTGTCTGGCCAGATGCTTGCCTGTGGTATCAGTTCTTCCCCAAACCAACATCTCCCTTTGTTGGTAATATTTAATTTTTGCTTTGTATATTTTTAATTCCAGCTCTTTATTTTTCCTTCCTTCTGATTTCCATTTCCTTCAGTTTATTGTGTCCTTATTCTAAGTTCTTATCCTAAACTCATTAATGTTCAGCCTTTTTTGCTGTTCTAATGTAAGCCTTTAAGGTTAAAATTTTCACTTTTATGGCCTCCCATAAGTCTTGATTTTAGCGTTTTTTGTAGCACTTTATTATCATTCAGTTTAAATATTTTCTAATTTCCTTTTTTATTTCTTTTTGGCCCCTGACGTATATAGAAGTCTGTTCCCTGTTTCCCAAATGTGTGGGGTTCTCTCTGTTTTTGTTGCTAACTTCCAACTTAACTGCACTGTGAGCAAAGCACATGGCCAATGAGAGAAATTCTTGAACATCTGTTGACTTGTTTCATGACACAAGACATGGCTTCATAAGTGGCTTGAGTGTATTTCGTTTGTTGAGAGCAATGTCTGATAGATGAGCATTATACAAGTTTGTTAATTCTGCTCCTCAAATCTTTCCTCTCAAAAAAAAAAAAAAACCTTTCCTCTCCTGGTTTTTTAAAACTATTTTACCTACCAACTACTGAAAGGTATTAAAATATCCTATATGATTTCTTTTTCTCCTTGTGGTTTTGTCAAGTTTTGCTTAATATATTTTGCATGAATAAAATGTTATATATAAGTTTGGAATCATGATATGTTTCTAGGGATTTAAACCTTTTATAATTATTTAGAGACTTTTCATTCACAGTAATGGTTTTGCTTTAAAACCTAATTTTTTTTAAAATCAATACAGCGTCACAAGTTTTCATTTGGTCAATGTTTGGTATATCCTTTGCAGCATTTGCTTTCAATTTTGTATATGTTCTAGATGTTTCTTTTGCAATCATCACATGGATAGATTTTTCCAAAATCCATTCTGTCAGTTTTTGTCTTCAGAACATTTTATATCCATCTGTTGTAATTACTGATATATTTGTATTTGGCTTTATTTTATGTTTTCTATTTAGCATGGCCTTATTTTATGTGTATTTTTTCCCTATTTTTGTTTCATTCCACTCCATTTCTTATCCCATTTTCTCCTTCTACTATTTGGAATTTTTGCATATTTCAGCACTATCTTGAATAGGTAGGGACTTTTTAAGACATCTAATTATCATATGATGATCTCAACTGAACATAATTAACAAAATCCCTTACTATCACATAATACCCTCTGTTCTCAAACATTCCCAAAGCAACATACATTTAATGTGTTAAAATCAAGATGTAAACAAGATCCATATGTTAGAGTTGGCTAATTTCTCTCTCTGCTTTTTTCATCTGTGTGTGTGTGTTAAGTCGCTTCAGTCGTGTCCAGCTCTTTGAGACGCTATGGACTGTGGCCCACCAGGCTTCCTCTGTCCATGGGATTCTCCAGGCCAGAATACTGGAGTGGGTTGCCATGCCCTCCTCCAGGGGATCCTCCTGACCCAGGAATCAAACCTGTGTCTCCTGAATTGCAGGAGGATTCTTTACCCACTTTGAGCTACCTGGGAANTCCTCTGTCCATGGGATTCTCCAGGCCAGAATACTGGAGTGGGTTGCCATGCCCTCCTCCAGGGGATCCTCCTGACCCAGGAATCAAACCTGTGTCTCCTGAATTGCAGGAGGATTCTTTACCCACTTTGAGCTACCTGGGAAGCTGGTTTCAATCTGTAAGAGTTTCTCTACCCACCTCCCTTTTTCCAGGTCACTTGGTTGTTGAAGGAATCGGGAGGCTTATCCCATAGATTTCTGCACATTCTGGATTGCTGATGCTTCACTGGGTGTCACTTAGTATATTCCTCTAACCTGACTTGGGGCTTCTTCAGACTCAGGTTTAACTTTTTAGCAAACACATTTCATAGATAGGACTTGTACTTTCTATTACAAGACAATCAGACATTGTGTGTTTCCTGACATGAGGCAATTCAGCATACAAGTCAGAAAGCAAACAACACTCAGAAATAATAGTGTCAAAAAGCCTCAGAAATATTACACGGATGCTCCAGTCTGGCATAAATACAAAAAATTCACATTCCAGAATTTTTAGTCTTATTTTATACCATCCATTTTTATCTTCCATTTATTTGAAAATAATTAGAATCATATTGATGGGGCTTCCCTGGTGGCTCAGTGGTGAAGAATCCACCTTCCAGTGCAGGAGACATGGGTTTGATCCCTGATTGGGGAAGACTCCATATGCTGTGGAGCAACTAAGCCTGTGATCCACAACTATCAAGCCTGTGCTCTGGAGCCAGGGAGCCGCAACTCCTGAGTTCTCGTGCCACAGCTCCTGAAGCCTGCACGCTCTAGGGCCCGTGCTCCAAAACAAGAAAAGCCTCTGCAAACACGCACCGCAATCAGAGACTCGCCCCTGCTCACCACTAGGGGAAAGCCCCTACAGCAACAAAGACCCAGTGCAGCCCAAACATCAATAAATAAAAGTATTTTTAAATAAAGAATCATATTTAAAAAGAAATGTTTCTTTTGTGAGATAGGATAAAAATGTTCCTGTGTTTTCTGTGAAAGAGAAAAGTATGACCACATAATGCTAAGACTTGTCAGTCCGTCTTATCAAAGGTCCGCCTAGTCAAAGCTATGGTTTTTCCAGTAGTCATGTATAGATGTGAGAGTTGGACCATAAAGAAAGCTGAGTGCCAAAGAATTGATGCTTTTGAACTGTGATGTTGGCGAAGACTCTTGAGAGTCCCATGGACTGCAAGGAGATCCAACCAGTCCATCCTAAAGGAGATCAGTCCTGAATATACATTGGAAGGACAGATGCTGAAGCTGACGGAGAAGGCAATGGCACCCCACTCCAGTACTCTTGCCTGGAAAATCCCATGGACAGAGAAGCCTGGTAGGCTGCAGCCCATGGGGTCGCTAAGAGTCGGACTTGACTGAGCAACTTCACTTTCACTTTCCACTTTTCCTGCATTAGACAAGGAGATGGCAACCCACTCCAGTGTTCTTGCCTGGAGAATCCCAGGGATGGGGAAGCCTGGTGGGCTGCCGTCTATAGGGTTGCACAGAGTCGGACGCAACTGAAGTGACTTAGCAGCAGCTGCAGCAGCAGCATGCTGAAGCTGAAACTCCAATACTTTGGCCACCTGATACAAAGAACCGACTCATTGGAAAAGACCCTGATGCTGGGAAAGATTGAAGGCAGGAGGAGAAGGGGACGACAGAGGATGAGATAGTTGGATGGCATCGCCAACTCAATGGACATGAGTTTGAGCAAGCTCCAGGAGTTGGTGATGGACAGGGAGGCCTGATNGCTATGGTTTTTCCAGTAGTCATGTATAGATGTGAGAGTTGGACCATAAAGAAAGCTGAGTGCCAAAGAATTGATGCTTTTGAACTGTGATGTTGGCGAAGACTCTTGAGAGTCCCATGGACTGCAAGGAGATCCAACCAGTCCATCCTAAAGGAGATCAGTCCTGAATATACATTGGAAGGACAGATGCTGAAGCTGACGGAGAAGGCAATGGCACCCCACTCCAGTACTCTTGCCTGGAAAATCCCATGGACAGAGAAGCCTGGTAGGCTGCAGCCCATGGGGTCGCTAAGAGTCGGACTTGACTGAGCAACTTCACTTTCACTTTCCACTTTTCCTGCATTAGACAAGGAGATGGCAACCCACTCCAGTGTTCTTGCCTGGAGAATCCCAGGGATGGGGAAGCCTGGTGGGCTGCCGTCTATAGGGTTGCACAGAGTCGGACGCAACTGAAGTGACTTAGCAGCAGCTGCAGCAGCAGCATGCTGAAGCTGAAACTCCAATACTTTGGCCACCTGATACAAAGAACCGACTCATTGGAAAAGACCCTGATGCTGGGAAAGATTGAAGGCAGGAGGAGAAGGGGACGACAGAGGATGAGATAGTTGGATGGCATCGCCAACTCAATGGACATGAGTTTGAGCAAGCTCCAGGAGTTGGTGATGGACAGGGAGGCCTGATGTGCTGCAGTCCATGAGGTCACAAAGAGTCGGACACAACTGAGCAACTGAACTAATCAGCCCAGCAGCTAGCATAAACTTCTACTTTTTGCTCTTTGGAGGTAGGACAATTTAAACATTTTAAAAGATGACGTAAAAATGATTAAAATACATATACTTTATTATAATTTGGTAGAATGGGTTTTAAGAGCTATTTTGAACAATGCACACTATTAAAGAAATATCAAGTTTTGCCCTTGAATTTTATCCAATATATGTTGAAAATTTGGGTGGCTTAAGAAATTTTTTTCAGCTATATTGAATAGAATCAGATTACCTATCATACTGCTTTGGCTATTTACAGTTCTTTTCTTTCCAGTGAATGAGACAGCTGAGAGATGAGTATCGAGAGCAACTGAAAATAATTCTGTTCTGATAAACTGTCTTTCAAAGCTGGTTTTTACATATATTTTTTCCAATCAATGCTCTCTTTGCTCTGCTCTCGTGAAACTCTCCCTCAAAATGGATCTATATTGACAACAACCCAGGGACAGAAGGAAACAAATGAAAGTTGTCATTCTCTCCACCCCTTTCTACTCTATTCCTGAATATCTCAACTGGGGCTGAAACACCTCCCTTGTGACTCCAGGCTTCAACCTTAACATAAATGTGTCTAAGAAGGAAGAACATAGGAAACCCCAGGGGCTTGTGCTGTTTCCATTAATCACTCAAGGAGTTCTTCCCTTTATCTGGCGGCCTTTGGTTGTACGGATCTATCCAGTGATGGTGAGTAATCCTGACTGCCTCCACTATTTACCCAATTTACAAAAATTACTTAAAGGGGAAGGGAAATCACAAGTGAAAAAAAAAACTGCAAGCTAAAATTGCAACATGACAATTGTCATAATTTGCTGAATGAAACTCTACTTACACAATCTGAAACTTGAAAAGTCACAGGTTAACCATAATTTCTAAGATAAACCCTCCACTTTTCCAGAATTTATGTACCCCGGCCCCGTGATATTTTTTAAGACCGCATTCCCTGATATTTTTCAAGGACTGAAAAGACATATTTTTCAAGAGCTGGCCCCTCCACCTCTCCCTCTGTAAGTATTATGATTAAATACTGACAACAGGCAACTCTGTTCCAAGTTCACTCAAGGACATGAGAGCTGCTCCTGAGAACCAGTCAGTTAGGAAGCAAAGGACTTGCCTTGCGTCCTGGGCTCCTCAGAAAAGCTCCAGGCAGGCTGATCATCTTGGTGACCGGTTCCACAGACAGGAGAGACGGGGAGAGGCCTCCACCCTGCACAGCCGGCTCTGGGAGACAGTGCCGCTCCCCTCTGACTGAGCAGGACCCTGAGGGGCCTTCCCGGGACAGGCTGCCCCCATCCTCTCTGCCGGAATGCCTGTCTGAAGGACTGGCCCAACATGTGATATGATACACATCTCCTAGGTTGTCCCACAGGTGTGAAAACCCCACCAAATGAAGACGTTAACTACTTGAGGAGCACCCAGCTCCCAGGTCTCTGGAGCCCAAGGACTGATTCTGTTAACCCTTGTGACACCACCCTGTGTGACCTCCCCATCAGCCAGTCAGAGGTTTGTGCACGAGCTGATCCCAGACTCTAAGACCCTCTTTCCTCGCTAGGCTTTTATTTTTTTAAATTACTTAGTTGGCTGCACCAGGCCTTAGTTGCGGCGTGCAAGACCGTCTGCAGCTGCAGCCCACAGAAATGCAGCCTGCGAACTCTTCCTCGTGGCATGTGGGATCTAGTTCCCTGACCAGGGATCGAAACTGAGCTCCCTACATCAGGAGTTTTAGTCCTAATCACTGGACCACCAGGGAAGTCCCTCACTTGGCATTTTTTTAAAATATAAATTTATTTATTTTAATTGGAGGTTAATTACTTTACAATATTGTATTGGTTTTGCCATACATCAACATGAATCCACCACAGGGATACACGTGTTCCCCATCCTGAACCCCCCTCCCACCTCCCTCCCTGTACCATCCCTCTGGGTTGTCCCAGTGCACCAGCCCCAAGCATTCAGTATCATGTGTCGAACCTAGACTGGCGATTCATTTCATATATGATATTATACATGTTTCAATGCCATTCTCCCAAATCATCCCACCCTCTCCCTCTCCCACAGAGTCCAAAAGACTGTTCTATACATCTGTGTCTCTTTTGCTATCTCACATACAGGGTTATTGTTACCATCTTTCTAAATTCCATATGTATGCGTTATTATACTGTATTGGTGTTTTTCTTTCTGGCTTGCTTCCCTCTGTATAATAGGCTCCAGTTTCATCCACCTCAGTGGATTCAAATGTTTTCTTTTTAATGGCTGAGTAATACTCCACTGTACCACAGCTTTCTTATCCATTCTTCTGCCAATGGACATCTAGGTTGCTTCCATGTCCTGGCTATTATAAACAGTGCTG
>SJYX01024683.1:88535-138683 GCA_006410675.1 Oreotragus oreotragus
TTAAAAAAAAAAAAAAAAAAAGACAAGATATAGTAACCAATTGCATCATATGAACTTTATTTAGATTCTGATTTAAACAAACTATGAAAGAAAATGATAATGCATTAAGAGACATTGGAATAGACTGGCTGTTTGGTGGTACTAAGGATTCCTTAATGGGCTTTGTTTTTCAGAGCAAAAACAGCATTTTTTTTTTTTTTTTTTAAGAGTCATCTCCTCCTGCCCTCAATCTTGCCCAGCATCAGGGTCTTTTCTAATGAGTCGGCTGTTTGTATCAGGTGGCCAAAGTATCGGAGCTTCAGCATCAGTCCTTCCAATGAATAGTCAGGGTTGAGTTCCTTTAGGATTGATTGGTTGGATCTCCTTGCAGTCCAAGGGTCTCTCAGGAGTCTTCTCCAGCAAAATTTGAAAGCATCAGTTCTTCCATGCTCAATTATTTATAAATAAAAAGTTTTTAAAAAATCTACAAGAAGTTCTTTTTTCTTACCTGCACAATAATGTTAGAAACGCTCCAGGTCCCAACATGCTGGATAAAGCCCAGCAATGAGAACACTTCACACAGGAGGAACCAATGATGAATGGTCCGTCAAGCCATAATTATAACTTTCAGTGGCTTATAAGCACTGTGACTAAATTCCACATCTAAGGCACACGTGAAGAGCATACGTAGTCATGATCAAAGCCTTGCTGGCCAAGCCATCATGTTTATTGCAAGGACCTGGCCTCCTGTTCTCCTGGTGCTTCCCCGGGCACTACTGTGCCAGCTCTTAGGAGCATGGTGCTCCCCTTCAGCCATCGTGCCCGATGACCACATAGGGACCCTCAGGACTTGCTCTGCAGGGCAGCTAGCACCCCCATAGGGAAACACTCCCAAGAGGTGCACATTGGCTTGGGGTGTTGGGAAGGTCAGTTTCATCCACAGCCCGGCAGAAACTAGAGTCAAACTTTAAATGAGAGTCTACTGACAACCTGAAGACTGGTGATGGGTTCTTTTTTCAGGGCTGCTGTTAACAAAGTACTGTAAACTGAGGCTTCTTTTCTCACAGTTCTGATGTCCAGAAGTATAAACGCCCCCCAGCTTCAGAGGGAAGCAGGGCTCCCTCCCTCTGAAGTCTCCAGGGAGGGGCGTCGCTCCAGCCTCTGCCTCCGTCGTCACATCGGTGGGTGGGTGTGTCTGTGTGTGTGTCTCTCGTCTTCTCTCCTGAGGAAACCAGTCATGTTGGATTAGGGCACCCCTCCTCCAGTCTGCTGCTGCTAAGTTGCTTCAGTGGTGTCTGACTCTTTGCCACCCAATGGACTGTAGCCCACCAGTGTGCCTCTGTCCATGGGATTCTCCAGGTAAGAATAGTGGAGTGGGTTGCCATTTCCTGCTCCAGGGGATCGTCCCCACCCAGGGATCAAACCCGTGTCTCCTGCAGCTCCTGCACTGCAGGTGGATACTTTACCACTGAGCCATCATGGAAGCCCACTCCAGTTTGACCTCATCTTAACTAATTATATCATCAACAGCTCTATTTCCAAATAAGATTGCATTTTGAGAGGGTTAGGACTTTGACATATCTTTGTGGGGGACACATTCTGAGACAGGCTGGGACCTTGGACCCTCTCCTGCTGTGCTCGCACCTGGACAGATGTCTCCTCATCTCCTCTCCCACTCCTTGGGCAACAGAAAACAGAGAAACTACAAGGGACTAGAGATAGTTGCATATTAAAAAGCAGAGACAGTACTTTGATAACAAAGGTCCATCTAGTCAAGGCTATGGTTTTTCCAGCAGTCATGTATGGATGTGAGAGTTGGACTGTGAAGAAAGCTGAGCATCAAAGAATTGATGCTTTTGAACTGTGGTGCTGGAGGAAACTCGAGAGTCCCTTGGACAGCAAGGAGATCCAACCAGTCCATCCTAAAGGAAATCAGTCCTGAATATTCATTGGAAGGACTGATGCTGACTCTGAAGCTCCAATACTTTGGCCACCTGATTCGAAGAACTGACTCATCTGAAAAGACCCTGATGCTGGGAAAAATTGGAGGTGGAAGAAGGGGACGACAAGAGAATGAGATGGTTGGATGGTGTCACCAACTCAATGGACAAGGGTTTGAGTAAATTCCGGGAGCTGGTGATGGACAAGGGGGCCTGGCGTGCTGCAGTCTGTGGGGTCTCAAAGAGTCAGACACGACTGAGTGGCTGAACTGAACTGAAAGATAGCTGCACACGTGCACTGTAGGGGAGAATTATCAACACTAAGAGACAAGAAGGCCAAAACCCAATGGTTGCTTCTGAGTGTCAGGAGGAGAAAAGGGTGATCCCTACACCAGATGTGTATAAGAGACAGTATTTCCACTGTTTCTCCATCTATTTCCCATGAAGTGATGGGACCGGATACCATGATCTTCGTTTTCTGAATGTTGAGCTTTAAGCCAACTTTTTCACTCTCCTCTTTCACTTTCATCAAGAGGCTTTTTAGTTCCTCTTCACTTTCTGCCATAAGGGTGGTGTCATCTGCATATTTGAGGTTATTGATATTTCTCCCAGCAATCTTGATTCCAGCTTGTGTTTCTTCCAGTCCAGCGTTTCTCATGATGTGCTCTGCATAGAAGATAAATAAGCAGGGTGACAATATACAGCCTTGGGGAAAAGGACGTACTCCTTTTCATATTTGGAACCAGTCTGTTGTTCTATGTCGAGTTCTAACTGTTGCTTCCTGACCTGCATATAGGTTTCTCAAGAGGCAGGTCAGGTGGTCTGGTATTCCCATCTCTTGAAGAATTTTCCACAGTTTATCATGATCCACACAGTCAAAGGCTTTGGCATATGAAGGTTTTAAAAGCTCAATGAGTTAATGCCCATAAAATGCTTAGGCCACAGTCTAACATGTAGTATCTTAAGTACTACATGCCTGCATGCTTAGTTGTGTCTGACTCTTTGCAACCCCATGGACTACAGTAGCCTGCTAGGATCCTCTGTCCACGGGATTCTCCAGACAAGAATACTGGAGTGGATTGCCATTTCCTACTCCAAATCCCATTTATAACAGCATCAAAATATGAAATACTTAGAATAAATCTGATAAAAGATATATATAGCCCATACATTGAAAAGTACTAAATACTGCTGAGAAATGAATGAAGACTCAAACAAGGAGAGTGATACACTTTGCTGATGGGTCAGAAGACTCAATATTGCTAAAATGTAAGTCCTCCCATTGATTATGGATTCAAAATAATGCCAATCAAAATTCCAGCAGGCTTTTTTGTAGAAATTGACAAACTGATTCTGAAATGCACATGAAAAGACAAAGATCTTAGATCAGTCACAGCAACGTTGAAAAATAAGAACAAGGTTAGAGGGATAAAACTACCATATATCAAGATTCATTTTACCCATAATGGTCACTATAAAATGTAAATTAGTAGATGTGAAAAGAAACAAACCAAAAAATGACCTATAATCAAGAGAAAAGTCATTCAATAAAAGCAGACCTGTGGGACTTTACTGTGACACAGTGGCTAAGAACCCGCCTTGCCATGCAGGGGACATGGGCTCGATCCCTGGTCCGGGAAGATTCTACATGCCTCAGACCAGCTAAGCCCATGCACCACAACTACTGAGCCTGCGGTCTAGCGCCCTGGAGCTGCAACTACTGAGCCCAGGGCTGCAGCTACTAAGGCCGGGATACCTAAGGCCTGTCCTCCACAAGGGAAGCCACCGCAATGAGAAGCCCGCACAGCACAACGAGGAGCAGCCCCTGCTCACCGCAACTAGAGAAAGCCCGTGCAAAGCAGTGAAGACCCAGCACAGCCGAAACGACGAGATTATTTTTAAAAAGCAGACCTACGGCAAACAGATGGGGAAACAGTGGAAAGAGTGGCAGATTTTATTTTCTGGGCTCCAAAATCACTGCAGATGGTGACTGCAGCCATGAAATTAAAAGACGCTTACTCCTTGGAAGGAAAGTTATGACCAACCTAGATAGCATATTCAAAAGCAGAGACATTACTTTGCCAACAAAGGTCCATCTAGTCAAGGCTATGGTTTTTCCTGTGGTCATGTATGGATGTGAGAGTTGGACTATAAAGAAAGCTGAGTCCCAAAGAATTGATGCTTTTGAACTGTGGTGTTGGGGAAGACTCTCGAGAGTCCCTTGGACTGCAAGGAGATCCAACCAGTCCATCCTAAAGATCAGTCCTGAGTGTTCATTGGAAGGACTGATGTTGAAGCTGAAGCTCCAGTACTTTGGCCATCTGATGTGAAGAGCTGACTCATTTGAAAAGACTCTGATGCTGGGAAAGATTGAAGGTGGGAGGAGAAGGGGGCAACAGAGGAGGAGATGGTTGGAAGGCATCACCGACTCAATGGAGATGAGTTTGGATAAACTCCGGGAGATGGTGATGGACAGGGAAGCCTGGTGCGCTGCAGTCCATGGGGTGGTAAAGAGTTGGATATGACTGAGTGACTGAACTGAACCAAACTGATGAATGATTCAGACATTACAAGTAGCAAAGATTTAAAAATAAGTGTGATAAGTATGTTAAAGAACCTACAGAAAACAGATATATGTTGGGGAGAGATAGGAGAACTTCAGGACAGAGGTGGAAATTATAAAAGGATCAAATGGAAATCCTAGAACTGAAGAATATGTTACCCCCAATTTTTTTAAATTATTAAATTAGAAATCAGAAAAAAAAAAGTAAGAGAAAAGAACAAACAGAGGCTTAGTGAGTGGTAGAAAACTATCAAATTGCTTAATATGTGTGAAACTGGAGTCCCAGAATAAGAGAGGAGAGCGTACAGGGCAAAAAAATACTTGAAACGTTGGCTGGGAAGTTTTCCAAATTGGATCAGAAACAGTAACTCACAAATCTAAGAAGCTGAGTAAACCTTAACCAGCATTAAAGCAGAGAACATTACACACAAACACATCACAGTAAAACTATAAAAACCAAAAACAAAGGCAAAATCTAAAAAGGAGATGGGTAGCAAGGAACATAGGAAGGAATTAACAAGATGGTAGCTGGTTTCTCAACAGAAGAAAATGGAGCATCTTTAAATAGTAAAACACACACAGAGACACACACACACACACACACACACCACTGTCTACCTAAAATTGTCTATCAACCAAAAAAACACAAAACTTTCAAAAATGTAGAGGGACAAAAAAACTTGTGGGAGATCTTTGTAATGATGGGACAGCTCTGTATTTTGATTGTGGTTTCAGTTACACAAATCCACAAATGCAATAAAATTGAACAGAACCACACACACACACACATGCATGTAAAATTGGTGCACTCTGAGTTCTGTGGACCATACAATTTCAATTTCCTGGTTTTGATATCATGCTACATTTATGTAGGACTTACCACCAGGAGAGCAGTACATAGGACATCTCTGTACTATTTTTTTTCAGTTCAGTTCAGTCGCTCAGTTGTGTCTTGACTCTTTGCAAACCCATGGACTGCAGCACACCAGTCTTCCCTGTCCATCACCAATTCCCAGAGCTACTCAAACTCAGGAACATCACATTGGTGATGCCATCCAACATCTCCTCCTCTGTCGTCACCTTCTCCTCCCACCTTCAATCTTTCCCAGCATCAGGGTCTTTTCCAGTGAGTCAGTTTTTCGCATCAGGTGACCAAAGTATTGGAGTTTCAGCTTCAACATCAGTCCTTCCAATGAATATTCAGGACTGATTTCCTTTAGGATGGACTGGTTAGATCTCCTTGCAGTCCAAGGGACTCTCAAGAGTCTTCAACACCACCACAGTTCAAAAGCATCAATTCTTCAGCACTCAGCCTTCTTTATGGTCCAACTCTTACATCCATACAACATGCTGCTGCTGCTGCCACTGCTAAATCGCTTCAGTCATGTCAGACACTGTGCAACTCTATAGACAGCAGCCCACCAGGCTCTCCCATCCCTGGGATACTCCAGGCAAGAATACTGAAGTGGGTCGCCATTTCCTCCTCCAATGCACAAAAGTGAAAAGTGATAGTGAAGTTGCTCAGTCGTGTCTGACTCCTAGTGACCCACCCCATGGACTGCAGCCTACCAGGCTCCTCTGTCCAGGGGATTCTCCAGGCAAGAGAAGTGGGTTGCCATTGCCCTCTCCCATCCATACATGACTACTGGAAAAACCATAGCTTTGACTAGATGGACCTTTATTGGCAAAGTAATGTCTCTGCTTTTTAATATGCTGTCTAGGTTGGTCATAGCTTTTCTTCCAAGGAGCAAGCGTCTTTTTATTTCATGGTTGCAGTCACCATCTGCAGTGATTTTGGAGCCCCCCAAAATAAAGCATCTCACTGTTTCCATTGTTTCCCCATGCATTTGCCATGAAGTGATGAGACTGGATGCCATGATCTTCGTTTTCTGAATATTGACTTTTAAGCCAACTTTTTCACTCTCCTCTTTCACTTTCATCAAGAAGCTCTTTAGTTCTTCTTCGCTTTCTGCCATAAGGGTGGTGTTATCTGCATATCTGAGGTTATTGATATTTCTTCCGGCAATCCTGATTCCCGCCTGTGCTTCATCCAGCCTAGCATTTTGCATAATGTACTCTGCGTATAAGTTAAGTAAGCTGTTAATCAATAATAATTTCCAAATAAAAAGTTAAAGAGAGACTTCCCTGGTGGTGCAGTGGGTAGGAATCTGCCTGCCAATCCCANTCTTCCGGCAATCCTGATTCCCGCCTGTGCTTCATCCAGCCTAGCATTTTGCATAATGTACTCTGCGTATAAGTTAAGTAAGCTGTTAATCAATAATAATTTCCAAATAAAAAGTTAAAGAGAGACTTCCCTGGTGGTGCAGTGGGTAGGAATCTGCCTGCCAATCCCAGGGACATGGGTTTGGTCCCTGGTCTGGAGAGATGCCACGTGCTGTGGAGCAAGTAAACCTGCGAGTGCCATCTACTGAGCCTGCGAGCTGCAACCACCGCCTAGAGCCAGCGCTCCGCGACCAGAACCACGGCAACAGGAAAAGTGGCCCCACTCGCCACAGGAAAGCTCTGGACCAGCAGGGAAGACCCCGACAGCCAAAAAATTATTTAATTAAAAATAGGAAAAGAATCCATTTTTTAAAAGTTCAAAGAAATAAAGACAATTTTCAGATAAATAAGTGCTGGATTTGTTCCCAGGAGACTCCAAGAAATGCTAAAAGAAAGTCTTCAGGTAGGAGGCAACTAGGAGAAGCTTAACCTGACTCACCCGTCCCTGAGGGCTACACACAGTGACCCCCTTCCAAAGAGTACAGCATGGAGAGGGAGCAAGAGGACCTCACCTGTGTGGAGGCCAACAGTTGCCGCCTCAGGCGATCCAGGACAGCATCCACAGTGGCAGGTCACGTGGGGATGATCCACCCTCGATGAGATGGAAATGGCACTTTGCCTCTGTGGTCTTCCTCCCAAAACCCACACACCCCGTTCACATCTGAGACAAACATCAGACAAACCCCAACTGAGGAGCAAGCTACAAATCATGCCTGAAAGCATGCCTCGTACTTGCAAGGTCACCAAAAACAAGAAGAGTCTGAGAACTGTTCGTGTCCAAGGGGAGCCTAAGGAGGCATGACGGGGTGTCCTGGGAAAAGTGCATTAGGGTACAACTGGGAAATCTGAATAATGCATGAAATTAACTCAGTAAGAACTAACCTGTATTGATCATTGTAACAAACAGCACCACACTAATGTGGGCTATTGATAATGGGGGAGAGGGAGGAGACTGAGCCCAGGGTATGTGGGAATCCTCACATTACCTTCCCAAACCAAAAGATAGTTTCTTTAAAAAAAAAAAAAAAAAAGACAAGATATAGTAACCAATTGCATCATATGAACTTTATTTAGATTCTGATTTAAACAAACTATGAAAGAAAATGATAATGCATTAAGAGACATTGGAATAGACTGGCTGTTTGGTGGTACTAAGGATTCCTTAATGGGCTTTGTTTTTCAGAGCAAAAACAGCATTTTTTTTTTTTTTTTTTAAGAGTCATCTCCTCCTGCCCTCAATCTTGCCCAGCATCAGGGTCTTTTCTAATGAGTCGGCTGTTTGTATCAGGTGGCCAAAGTATCGGAGCTTCAGCATCAGTCCTTCCAATGAATAGTCAGGGTTGAGTTCCTTTAGGATTGATTGGTTGGATCTCCTTGCAGTCCAAGGGTCTCTCAGGAGTCTTCTCCAGCAAAATTTGAAAGCATCAGTTCTTCCATGCTCAATTATTTATAAATAAAAAGTTTTTAAAAAATCTACAAGAAGTTCTTTTTTCTTACCTGCACAATAATGTTAGAAACGCTCCAGGTCCCAACATGCTGGATAAAGCCCAGCAATGAGAACACTTCACACAGGAGGAACCAATGATGAATGGTCCGTCAAGCCATAATTATAACTTTCAGTGGCTTATAAGCACTGTGACTAAATTCCACATCTAAGGCACACGTGAAGAGCATACGTAGTCATGATCAAAGCCTTGCTGGCCAAGCCATCATGTTTATTGCAAGGACCTGGCCTCCTGTTCTCCTGGTGCTTCCCCGGGCACTACTGTGCCAGCTCTTAGGAGCATGGTGCTCCCCTTCAGCCATCGTGCCCGATGACCACATAGGGACCCTCAGGACTTGCTCTGCAGGGCAGCTAGCACCCCCATAGGGAAACACTCCCAAGAGGTGCACATTGGCTTGGGGTGTTGGGAAGGTCAGTTTCATCCACAGCCCGGCAGAAACTAGAGTCAAACTTTAAATGAGAGTCTACTGACAACCTGAAGACTGGTGATGGGTTCTTTTTTCAGGGCTGCTGTTAACAAAGTACTGTAAACTGAGGCTTCTTTTCTCACAGTTCTGATGTCCAGAAGTATAAACGCCCCCCAGCTTCAGAGGGAAGCAGGGCTCCCTCCCTCTGAAGTCTCCAGGGAGGGGCGTCGCTCCAGCCTCTGCCTCCGTCGTCACATCGGTGGGTGGGTGTGTCTGTGTGTGTGTCTCTCGTCTTCTCTCCTGAGGAAACCAGTCATGTTGGATTAGGGCACCCCTCCTCCAGTCTGCTGCTGCTAAGTTGCTTCAGTGGTGTCTGACTCTTTGCCACCCAATGGACTGTAGCCCACCAGTGTGCCTCTGTCCATGGGATTCTCCAGGTAAGAATAGTGGAGTGGGTTGCCATTTCCTGCTCCAGGGGATCGTCCCCACCCAGGGATCAAACCCGTGTCTCCTGCAGCTCCTGCACTGCAGGTGGATACTTTACCACTGAGCCATCATGGAAGCCCACTCCAGTTTGACCTCATCTTAACTAATTATATCATCAACAGCTCTATTTCCAAATAAGATTGCATTTTGAGAGGGTTAGGACTTTGACATATCTTTGTGGGGGACACATTCTGAGACAGGCTGGGACCTTGGACCCTCTCCTGCTGTGCTCGCACCTGGACAGATGTCTCCTCATCTCCTCTCCCACTCCTTGGGCAACAGAAAACAGAGAAACTACAAGGGACTAGAGATAGTTGCATATTAAAAAGCAGAGACAGTACTTTGATAACAAAGGTCCATCTAGTCAAGGCTATGGTTTTTCCAGCAGTCATGTATGGATGTGAGAGTTGGACTGTGAAGAAAGCTGAGCATCAAAGAATTGATGCTTTTGAACTGTGGTGCTGGAGGAAACTCGAGAGTCCCTTGGACAGCAAGGAGATCCAACCAGTCCATCCTAAAGGAAATCAGTCCTGAATATTCATTGGAAGGACTGATGCTGACTCTGAAGCTCCAATACTTTGGCCACCTGATTCGAAGAACTGACTCATCTGAAAAGACCCTGATGCTGGGAAAAATTGGAGGTGGAAGAAGGGGACGACAAGAGAATGAGATGGTTGGATGGTGTCACCAACTCAATGGACAAGGGTTTGAGTAAATTCCGGGAGCTGGTGATGGACAAGGGGGCCTGGCGTGCTGCAGTCTGTGGGGTCTCAAAGAGTCAGACACGACTGAGTGGCTGAACTGAACTGAAAGATAGCTGCACACGTGCACTGTAGGGGAGAATTATCAACACTAAGAGACAAGAAGGCCAAAACCCAATGGTTGCTTCTGAGTGTCAGGAGGAGAAAAGGGTGATCCCTACACCCATCATCACCAGCTGGATGGGCAGACCAAGCCACCCCTCCCCCTCAAGCAAGGGCACTTGTTGCTTTCTCTCTCTCTTTCCTGCTGCAGCATGAGCCCCAATAAGGCCCTGCCTCCATTTCCCACCTGGTCTCTTATCCTACATGGTCTGGCAGCAGTCAGGTATTTCTATGTGAATTCATACATCAATCCCAAATATTTCAGGTCATCTGAGTCGTTTCTTAAGCCAAGGAAATTCTCCCCATTCTGGAATAAAGGAATCTTCAGAACTCCGGGGTCTGGCCTGAATGGGCTTTAACACAACTGGAATATTTCACGAATGAATTTGTCATTTACAACTGCACTTCTCCGTCTGGACTCCTAAAAGTCTGGACTCCTAAGTCTGGACTTCTCAGGCTAGGGCGGTGCTTTCAAACTTTTGGGGGCAACACACAGAAAGAAATACATGTTACAATGGAATGCAGTACACAGTACATATATACATAGCATATATAAATATATACACACACACAACAAAAGTGTCATGAAACAATACTCACCCTTACTATGCAAGGAACTATTTTCTATTCTGTTCTTCTATTAAAAAAAAAAACAAAAACCACTAAGCTGATTTCACAACTTACTGGGGAGTCTGGTACCATTAGTTCAAAATTCTGTAGTGGGTACTGGCTCAATCGCATCGCGCTCTGTGACTCCATGGACTGTAGCCTGCCAGGCTCTTCTGTCCACGGAATTTCCCAGGCAAAAATACTGGACTGGGTTGACATCTCCTACTCCAGGGACCTTCCTGACCCAGGGACAGAACCCGGTGTCTCTTGCCTCGACAGGCAGATTCTTTACCACTATGCCACCTGGAAAAAATACTGAAGGACAGGCATCCAATTCATAGGACAAAAATTATACATTTCCCTGGCGAGTCCATTTTAAGGCCTGAATTGTTTAAGTATTTCAACTAATTACAGGGTGGAATGCAAAAATCAATTAACAAAAAAGACAACTTGAAAGGTTTCCTCGTGTCCAGCTGGGGGCCTAGGGCTTCAACTGTAAGACGCCCCCCTCCAGGACCTGCATGTGCAGTGGAAGGGTTCTGCCCCAACGTCAGTGTTCTAAACCCTACACCTCGACAGTCCTCGGGACTCTCACCTCTAAATCTTCCTAACCCAAGAATCCTGCCCTTGCCGCTGTTTCCTGGGGGCTTCTCCTCCGTGCTCACTGGGCGAGGCCATGACCAGAGAGCAGTGGTCCCACTTAACCAGGCAGGTCAACACTGCCAGACAGCCCGAGGACGACAGAGGGACTTTAGTACGAGTAGCAGGTATCTGCTTCTTCAGCAACCTCCATGGACAAGAGTACCTAGCATGATAGAAAGCTCTGATCGCATCCTGTTTTCTTGGGCCCGGTTTTCACCTTCTTGTCGCATGATCCAGGCCTCCCGAGCTGGCGTCCCTCCCTGCACTCCAAGACTGGTGCTACCCCCAGACATCCTTCACCAGCACCACTGAAAACGGGGTTGTCAGGGCACCTCTGGAGGGAAATACAGCGGCGACCCTTCAGCGGAGAAGTCAGCCCACGCCAGAGCGCCGGCTCTCCGGTCTTAAATCCCCCTGGAAGGACGGTTCTGGAGAGTNTTTTTTTTTTTAAATGCTTTGCTGAAAGTTTTTGGGGAGCTTCGGGCTTTCTAGAGTGTGAACCGCCCGTCTCCTTGCCTGGCCCAACAGTAAACCTGTCTCTACTCCAGCCTGCAGTGCTGTGGTGTGTCTGTTCTCACACTTGAGTTCCGCCGCCGCCCAGGCTGCACCCTTTCTGCCTGCGGCACCCGTCTCTGCTGCGTGATCTTCAGCGGCTTGTGGCTCCTGGTTCCCTGTGTCTTTTGTCTTCTGCCCTGCTTCCAACTTGACACATCTTCCATGCAAGCCCCGAGCAACTGGGACCGCTGAGCCAATCACACAGTACAGCTCACCCTTCCAGCGGGCTCTGAGCAGGCCACCCTTGGCTCACGTGCGTGTCCTGACCCAGCCACTGCAGGACCAACACCGTCCCGTCACAGACCACGCCACCCTGTGAAGGAAGAAACCCTCCAGCAGGGCCCTGCAGCTGTGAAAAGCCCTCCAAGGTCTCCCCAGAAAGCAGCTGTGGAATTAAAACCAGCGAGCATCCTGACTGGCCTGCTCAGGAGAGTTGAAAATAAAACTATCCGTTCAGACTCAATGTTCTAATGTAATGACTTTGATCTAATATTAGCTTAAGTTACTAATGAGTTCCTACATTTCAGCAAATGCTGAGACAAAGCTATACTCCAAATCAGGATGGGCTATTTCAGTTCAGAATTTAGGTGCAGTTAGGTGAAGTTCCGCAAGATACACTGTTGTTCAACCGGGGCACAAGGCTTATTCCCAAAATTCTCCTGTTGGAAGGTTTTTATTGTTTAGTATATGGTATACTAAATGACACATTTGCTTGAACTCTTGACAGCTGGCTTATTTTATGCTTGCATTAATCTTAAAAATTGTAATTCTCATGGAAGGAAATTCACAGTCAAATTTTCTTACACACCATTCAAGCTTATTTCTTATCGTTTATCTGGGCACATCACCTTTTTACATTATTTATTTTTTAGCATCCAACCCATTTTGTAAGCTTCCTCTCTGACCGTGACCTTGGTCATGTTGACCATCCCACTAACAAAGGAGACTTCTGAACCAAGCCTGGCACTGCCCAGTTCAGGGAAGACCTCTGTCTAGCACGCTCCGGTCAGATCTCTTTCTTCCTCCAGCCAAGTGCTGCCTCTAAGGCTTTTCACTGGTTTGTCTCCAGCTGGCTGTGCCCCTCTCCTCTTAGCTACTGTAGCTGGTTTTCTTTTCTTCCCAGCCACCTTCTTCAAGGTCAAGCACAAGAGCCCTCCCCACTTTAGAAGTTCTGGGATGGTAACCTTTTCAGTTCATGGAAGCATTTGATACTCCTTTCATGTTCGTGTTTTGGTTGACTCGCTTTAATTTCAAAAGACTTATGTAGCTAATCTCTCCTCCATCAAAATAAAAGGAAAGTTGGCTTTCCTTGGAGATGAAATCTTTAACAAAAACCACATTAAAGAACAAGTAACACGATATGAACTGATATTATGAAAGAATTCAGAGAAAAGTAGACATATCATAGAATAATTTCAAAACAAGACTACGAGGAAAGTTTATATTCAATGCCATCTCATATACTGCACGAGAGAATACACACTGAAGACAGAGCCAAGTATGTAATCCAGCCCCAAAAGAGAAAAGAAGGAATGCAAAGTAAAGGGACAAGAAAACAGGCGAAGTCTCCCCAGGTGTTAGCTGGGGAGCCTCACCCAGCCCGTCAGTGGGCTCTGGAGGTACACGGAGCTTGTGTGGCTTGCCAGATTTTATGAGGCAGAGCAGGAGTTCAAACCCTGGGGTATTTACTCAAAACAGAAGTCCTTGCCTTGTTGATAGGCCATTTCTGGAATAAAACTGGCATACCAATTTTTTTTTTTTTTAAGATGATTTCAGATACAAACATCTCTTGCTAAGGTAGGAGAGTCTGAACCAATTGTATCTTGTCCTCAAGCAAATAAACACCACACTTAATGGTGAAATGTGTACTGCTTACTCCCCAAGGTCAAGGACGAGACAAAGGTATCTCCTCTCACCACTTCTATTCAGGATCATAGTGCAATAAGACAAGAAAATTATATAAACCATCCAAAATGAAAAGCAACCAGTAAAAACTGTATGATCATCAACACAGAAAAGCTAATGGTCTTCTACAAAAAGATCTACTAAAACTGGTGAGTTTAGCAATGTTTTTGGATAAGAGATCAGTAGTTAAAAATCAATTGTATTTCTGTATACAAGCAACAGGCAATCAAAGACAGGAAAATTTAAATCCCATTACGTGCGCCCAGTCACTTAGTTATATCTGCCTCTTCACGACCCCATGGACTGTAGCCTTCCAAGCTGCTCTGTTCATGGGATTTTCTAGGAAAGAAATTGGAGTGGGTTCCATGTGCTTCTCCAGAGGATCTGGAAGATCCAGGGATCAAACCTGCATCTCTTGCTTCTCCTACACTGGCAGGCAGGTTCTTTACCACTAGTGCCACCTGGGAAGCACCCTACAGGGATGTTCAGTTCAGTTCAGTCGCTCAGTTGTGTCCGACTCTTTGCAACCCCATGAATCGCAGCACGCCATGCCTCCCTGTCCAACACCGACTCCCAGAGTTCACTCAGACTCACGTCCATCGAGTCCGTGATGCCATCCAGCCATCTCATCCTCTGTCGTCCCCTTCTCCTCCTGCCCCCAATCCCTCCCAGCATCAGAGTCTTTTCCAATGAGTCAACTCTTCACATGAGGTGGCCAAAGTACTGGNCCCCGCCCCGCCCCTGGATGCCGCTGTGCCCCGGCGCGGCCGCCGCCGATCGCAGCGCAGGAGCCGCCGCCGCCGCGGTTGATGTGGTTGACCCGGGGCTGAGGAGGCCGCCAAGATGCCGCAGTCCAAGTCCCGGAAGATCGCGATCCTGGGCTACCGGTCTGTGGGTGAGTGGCGGGCGCCGCGCGGCCTCCTCGCTTCCCGGGCCCCGAGCCTCGCCCGGGGCCCGGCCAAGTTTGGGGCCGGCGCGGCCATGTGGCGGCCGCGCGTTTCGTAACCGGCCGCCCGCCGTCGGCGCCACCTCCATCTTGGAGCGGAGGCCGGCGGCGCGGCCGGGCCCGCGGGGCAGCGCGGGGGACGCGTGTGGGAGGCCGCGGGCGAACGGGCGCTCGGGTCGGGTCGGGCCGGGCCGAGTTGGCCGCCGCGCCGCCCACCGCAGGGCCCCCCACAGCCCCGGAGTCGCACCTGTCCCCCCTCCTCGCGGGGAGCAGTCGGTGATTGTTGCTGGTGGCCTTTTCCACCCCAAATTAAAACCCGTGGGGCTTCAACAAAGAACGTGGCTCTCTCAGCCGTAATTTTTCTGTATTGTGAAGTTTCAACATTTTAAAACAAACCCGGGAGCTCAGAGGACGTTGGCTGCTGAGGGCCAGTTTCCTAGGAAAAAACTGGAAAGACCCCCCCGCCCCCCGCCCCAACCTCCCGCTTAGGAAGCCTCCCGAGATGCTGCCAGCGACCGAAGTAGGAGGGCAGAGAAAGGGAAATTTCTGGCCTCTTGGTGTCCTGTTTTTTCCATTGGTGAGGAAAAAATAAGGTCAGAGACTTGTAACCAGAATGTCGAAGTAATTCAAAAGTACCCCTCCCCACACCCCGCCGAAGGTTGACATATATTTGAAACTGAGAGTGGCAGTCGCTTTATTCCACTCCGAACAGAGGTGGTCTGGGGTGGGAGGTGGTGGACGGGATGCCAGAAAACGAGAGAGAAAACACAACCGTTGAACTTAACCATGCTTCAGGGTGAGGTTTTTATTGTCTTTGACAACCGGAAGTCTGGGAAAATTACTTTTTCTGTGTTGTTTTTAAGAAGTAGCTGTCCAAGGAAAAGGGCGCACTTGACCACAGTGGGGCGGGGATGGCGAGGGCAGGGGTTCGGAGTCTGTGGTGACTGCAGGAGGAGGTGACACGAACTGCCCTGGGAAAGCTGGTAGCTGCCTGCTCATTGGCCGAACTCCCCGACTTCGCTTTCCCTTCTGCTGCTTCACCCCCTTTTTCCACGGTCGGTGCCAGGGTCTGTGCTCTTTGACCAAGATCAGTTGCGGCGTGCTTACTCATTCTTTTATTACCTCTCTTTGTCAAAGAGCTGGGGAGGGGGTGATATCAAAATGAGAGGGTGAGAGACTCTTGTGTACAGATAAGGGGCGCCAGGAGCCCTGGGGGTAACTCCTGTGAGATGCGGTAATCGTGGGGGGAGGGGGAGGAGAGGTGACAGTCTTAACAACTGCAGCCGTCAGGTCACCGGGCATCAGATGGAGGCTTTTCAAGTCTCTTAACAGCCCCGAATGCCCATATGGAACCACTGCGTCCCACCTTTACTGACAGCCTGTATCTCAGAGCCTTTGCTTGTCTGTTCTCTCTCTCTTCGTCCTCTGCATTGTGAAGAGTGGGCCTCGGACATATCCCGTCTCTTGAATGAGTTCTATCATCTCTTCAGAGTGCCCACTAGTTAAAGGCACCAGTGTCTGAATAATCAAGTTACAGGTGACATGAATTACCTGAGCTGCCTGCTTTCAACTGAAGAGAATGTCCCAAACATCCTGGCTTATTTAACCCCTTGAAATTCTTGAGATGGTGATTCCAGTTGCCAGTAATCTAGTTTGCCATTTTATCACTGTTTGTTAAAGAAGTTCTTTAGGTCCAGTTGAAACCAATTGTGTCTTACCTGCCTTCTAATCCCATCCTCTTGAAGACCCAGAGATGACACGTCACCCGTTTGCCTTCACTTCACGTTTATTTTAAGCCACTGCTCACGAAATACTGTGCTGGATCAACCTCCAGGGGCACCCAGAGCAGGTCCAGTCCCTGTTTTCTATGCCTTCCTGTTGCTAAACCCTGCTCCATTGTCTCTGTGTTTATTTTCATACGTGGTAATGATTAAAATGTGTTTTGCACAGGTTCGATGACTACCAGTCTTCGCATTTGATTTTACAGTTGTTTACCTTTGTTAGGAACCAGAACTTTTTGTAGTTTGTGGGCTTTTTTGTTTTGCCAGCGTCACAAACGGAGATAGTTCCCTGATACCACATCCTAGTCTCTCTTCAGAGAACAACTCCGACTTCGGAGTTCACTGACCTGTCTGCTTGCCAGTGATGCTAGGGTAGAGAAATCTGAATACCTGTGTTCTTAGGTTGTGTTACTGTGATGCTAAACTGTAGTGTCATGCTGACTGGTGGTAAAAGATGGAGGGAAAAGCCTAAGCCCCAAACCGCATCTTTCTTAGAATATTCTCTTGACTAAATATCGTATGCCAGTTTAACTCGTAAAATACTTGTCATTGTTGAGTTTATTTTAAAAGTTTGGGCTCCTCTGGTGGCTCAGAGGTTAAAGTGTCTGCCTGCAATGCGGGAGACCCAGCTTCGATCCTTGGGCTGGGAAGATCCCCTGGAGAAGGAAATGGCACCCCACTCCAGGATTCTTGCCTGGAGAATCCCATGGACAGANGCCAGTTTAACTCGTAAAATACTTGTCATTGTTGAGTTTATTTTAAAAGTTTGGGCTCCTCTGGTGGCTCAGAGGTTAAAGTGTCTGCCTGCAATGCGGGAGACCCAGCTTCGATCCTTGGGCTGGGAAGATCCCCTGGAGAAGGAAATGGCACCCCACTCCAGGATTCTTGCCTGGAGAATCCCATGGACAGAGAAGCCTGGTGGGCTACAGTCCACGGGGTCGCAGAGAGTCAGACACGACGGTTTGCCTTCAGATGAAACTACGAAATGCAATGGCTTTTACTATTTGGTGTTCAAATTTTGTATGTTTTAAAAAAACACTGGAAAAACTTACCAGTGAGAAAAACAGAATTCTCAGAAAATTTATACAACTTTTTTGTGTGTGTCCTGAAGCACCTTTCCTGTTATTTACAGTGTTAAGCTTTTAAGAACACGTCACCTGTAGTGCAGGCTGGTGTGCAGGGAGTGCTTTGTATGAATTGTTTTGGTGGTAGCCAAATGTGCCAGCTCCCTGACGTCCATTGTTCTAATACAAATGAGTAGTCCCGTGATAGGAGGTAACTGAATGAGTAGTCCTGTGATAGGAGGTAACTAAACTTAATCTGGCTAAAGTTATAGTGTCAGGTTAACAATTATCTTCAAATAAAATCTGTCATATTTTTCACTGGAATGTTATATAGAGAGGTTTGATAATTGAGTTTACCATTAGACCACAACAATCAAAAGATTGTCATATATTACTCTCGGAGGTTAACAAACAGGATGGGATCAAAGGACTATGAAAGATCTTAAGAGAGAACATGAAAAAATTCTATGGTGTGGTAAAAGGCATTTTAATAAACGTATCTCAAATTATTACCCTCCTTGTCAAAATGTTTTAGGTAGTAAAGAACATGCATCCTTTGATTTGGCTACTTCATAGGGAAAGATATCATTAACTTTGTTCCCAATAAAATACCATCCAATTGTATGCTGATACTGTATATTTTTAAATTACCATATCCTTTTCTAACATGGCATTGAGGACTTGTAAAGTTGGAGATTGTTTGCCATGTATAAAGTGTATTAATATGTGAAATTGTACGTTCACGTGCTCCATAACATTGCGAAGTTGTGTACTTGTGGGTGGGGATAGTCCTTTGGTGACCACCTTGTGCTGAAGCTTGAAATTAACTTTACTTTCAGTGCCGTTCGTTGTTCTGTACAAGAAATATTTAGAGCTTGCATTGGTAATTTTGACTTTCCAGCGCTTAATACAGTGTTGGCAGACTTTTTCTTTCTTTGGCTGCGCAGGGTCTTTGTCGCTGGGCGTGTTTCCTCTGGTCGCAGGGAGCAGGGGACCACAGACTAGGTGCTCGGGCTTCCGTGGCTGTGACTTGCGGACTTAGTTGCTCCGTGGCGTGTGGCGTCTTCCCTGTGTCCCCTGCGTGGGCCAGGTTGGTTCTTATCCTCTGTACTACCAGGGAAGTCCCTAGATTTTTTTTTTTAAGTACAGTTGATGTATCATGTTTGTATAAGTTACAGGTGTACAGGAGAGCGGTTCAGACTTTGAAAGGCTCTTCTCTGTGTACAGTCGCTATAAAACATTGCCTAACTATTCCTCCTGTTGTACAATGTATTGAGCCTATTTTGCACATAATAGTGTGCACCTCTTAATCTCCTGCTGCTGTATTGCCTCTCCCTACTTCTAAACATTAGTTCTGTATATCTGCGAATCTGCTTGTTTTACTATATCTAATGTTAATGTGATGTCCCTGCGAGTTACAGCAATCCGTGCCTCCCTTCATCCCCCCAGAAGAAACACTGTACTCAGCAGCAGTCCCCTCCCATCCTCTCCTCACCTCACCCCCTGACATCACTAATCTTCTTTCTGTTTCTACAGATTTACCTATTCTGGACATTTCATATAAATGGAATCACTTATACATGGCTTTGCATGCCTAGCATTTTTCATTTAACATAAATATTTCTCAGGTTTATCCGTGTTGGAGCAGGTATCAGTAATTCATTCCTTTTGGTTGCCAAATAATAATCCATTATTTGAATAGACCACATTCTGTTTATACGTTCATTAACTGATGGGCATGTGGGCTGTTTCTACATTTGGGCTAATAAAGATAATGCTGTTAGGAGCATTCCTGTTACATGTTTTTTGTATGTGAAATTTTTGTGTAGACATGTTTTCTTTTGGGAACAGTTCTGGGAGTATAATTGTAATTGCTGGGTCATATGGTAATTGTACGTTTAACGTTTTGAAGAACTATCAAACTGTTTTTCAACCAGTTTAGATTCCAGCTAACAATTGAAACCTGTTTCAGTTTCTCCACATCCTCACCAACACTTCTAATCATCTGTCTTTTTCTTTAATTTTTATATGTTTATTATCTTAATTCTTAAAAAATTTTTATTGAAGTATGGTTGACTCACAGGGCTTCCCTGTTGGCTTGCAATGCAGGAGACCTGGATTCAGTCCCTGGGTCGGGAAGATCCCCTGGAGAAGGGAATGCCAGCCCACTCCAGTATTCTCGCCTGGAGCCTTGCATGGACAGAGGAGCCTGAAGGGCTGCAGTCTGTGGGGTCCCACAGAGTCGGACGCGATGGAGCGACTTCACTTCTCTCCCTTTTCCTAGTTGACTTACGATGCTGTGTTTCTGGTGTACAGCGAACGTTGAGTCACACATCCCTGTATATCCATATTCTTTCCCACTGCGTTTTATCACAGGCTGTCGAATACAGGTCCTCGTGCTGTATAGTGTGTGTGTGTGCTCTGTGCTGTTCGACTCTTTGACCCCGTGGACCACAGACCACCAGGCTCCTCTGTCCGTGGGACTTTCAAGGCAAGAATACTGGAGGGGTTTGCCATTTCCTTCTCCAGGGATGCTATACAGTAGGAACTTGAGTATTTTATATTCAATATATAATTGTACCTGCTAATCCCAAACTCATGATTTAGCCCTTCCCCACATACCCTTACCCCTTTTTAATGGTAAGTTTGTCTGTGAGTCTGTTTCTGTTTAATAAATAACTTCATTTGTATCATATTTAAGATTCCACGTATAATGATATCTAGAGTATTTGTATTTCTTTGTCTGGCTTAACTTCACTTAGTATGATAATCTGTAGGTCCATCCATGTTGCTGCAAATGCTATTATTTCATTCTTTTTATGGCTGAGTAATTTTCCACTGTATATATGTATCACAACTTTTTCATTCATCTGTCAGTGGATGATTAGATTGCTTCCATGTTTTCGCTGTTGTAAATAGTGCTGCTGTGAATGTTGGGGTGCATGTATCTCTTTGAATTAGAGTTTTTGTCTTTGGGCGTGTATGCCCAGGAGTGCAATTGCAGGATCCCATGGCAGCCCTAGGTCTAGTTTTTTAAGGAACCTCCGTGCTGTTTTCCATAGTGGTTGCACCAGCTTACATTCCTACCAACAGTGTAGGAAGCTTTTCTTTTCTCCACACCTTCTCCAGCATTTGTTATTTGTAGATTCGATGTCCATTCTGACGGGTGTGGATGATACCTCATTGTAAATTTGATGTGCACTTCTCTAATAATTAACTAAATGCAGAGTTCCAGAGAATAGCAAGGTGAGATAAGAAACCCTTCTTAATGCAACGAAATAGAGGAAAACAATAGAATGGGAAAGACAAGATCTCTTCGAGAAAATTGGAGATACCAAGGGAACATTTGATGCAAAAATAAAGAACAGAAATATCAAGGACTTAACAGAGGCAGAAAAGATTAAGAAGAGGTGGCAAGAATACACAGAAGAACTGTACAAAAAAAGCCTTGATGGCCTGGATAACTATGATGGTGTGGTCACTCGCCCAGAGCCAGACATCCTGGAATGTGAAGTCAAGTGGGCCTTAGGAAGCATCACTACAAACAAAGCTAGTGGAGGTGATGGAATTCCGGCTGAGTGATTTCAACTCCTAAAAGATGGTGCTGTTAAAGTGCCAGCAAATTTGGAAAACTCAGCAGTGGCCATATGATTGGAAAAAGTCAAATTTCATTCCAGTCCCAAAGAAGGGCAATCCGAAGAATGTTCAAACTACCCTACAATTGTGCTCATTTCACATGGTAGCAAGGTAATGCCCAAAATCCTTCAATCTAGGCTTCAGCATTATGTGAACCAAGAACTTCCAGATGTTGAAGCTGGGTTTGGAAAAGGTAGAGGAACCATTGCCAACATCCGTTGGATCATAGAAAAAAACAAGGGGATTCCAGAAAAACATCGGCTTCGTTGACTATGCCCCATGAACATGAATTTGAGCAAACTCTGGGAGATAGTGGAGGACAGGAAAGCCTGGTGTGCCGCAGTCCATGGGGTTGCAGAGTCGGACACTTCTGGTGACTGAACACTAATTAGCCCCTCCATCTTTCTTGTACTAGCCATCCTTATGAGTTTGTGAAGGGTCATATACAATGTGCAAATAATTTCTTCCATTCTGTGGGTTCTTTTCACGTTCTTGAAGGTGGCCTTCCTTTGAAGCAAAAAGTTCTCAATTTTGACAAAGTCCATTTTATTTATATTTTTATTTTGTCGCTTGTACTTTTGGTGTCATATTTTAGAAACCATTGCCTAGTTCAAAAATATAGATTTACTAATATGTTCTCTTCTAAATGTTTTAAATTTTTATCTCTTACATTTGGGTCTGTTATCTATTCAGAGCTAAATTTTGTGATGGGAAATAGGAGTAAAACTTGATTCTTTTGTATGTAGATAGCAAATTGTGCCACCACCTTTGTTAAAAGACTGTTCTTTCTTCATTGGATTGTCTAGACGTCATTGTCAAAAACCAAGTGATCCAAGTGATCCATCTCAAAATGGAAGTACTGTTTGCAATGGAGAAGAAAGCCCCTCCCCTTCGAAAAAAGAGTTACAAGGTGGGAA
The DNA here is from genome assembly GCA_006410675.1 of Oreotragus oreotragus. Classification (NCBI taxonomy): domain Eukaryota; kingdom Metazoa; phylum Chordata; class Mammalia; order Artiodactyla; family Bovidae; genus Oreotragus; species Oreotragus oreotragus. Next base: position 110,616 of record SJYX01024683.1, read on the forward strand.
TAGAAACTCATTTCACATTAAATAGTAAATTACAAAAAAGAAAAACCCCAGTGATCATAAATATTTGGTTTTCTCTGGACTACTCCTTTGATCTGTGTGTTGGTCATTGTGGTGCCAGTATCATACTGTTTTGATTACTATTTTTTTAATGGTAAGTTTCAAAATAGGGAAGTGTGAACCCTGTAACTTAATCCTTTTTCAAGATTAACTTCTCTGAGTCCCTCATATTGCCATAGGAATTTTAGGACTGGCTTATCAATTTCTGCAGAAAAAAAGGCAAGTGGGATTTTGTTTTATGAATTTGCAAGTGTCTTCAACGCCTGGTTTAAAAAACACTTGAATTCTCTTATCTGCTTCTGAGTTACTTCCATTGCAACATATAACTTTATATAAAGTATATAAGGGAAATCCAACTTGCCAGATAGGTACTTGGGAAACGGAGGAGTATTTTAATACTGTCACATTAAATTACTAATACAATACTTTTTTGGGTGAGTGTGGCTGTTCTCTGATACTCAGGCTTCCCTGGTGGCACAGTGGTAATGAATTCTCCTGCCAGTGCATGAGACACGGGTTCAATCCTTGAGTCGAGTAGATCCCCTGGAGTAGGAAATAGCAACCTGCCTGGAGAGTTCCATGGACTGAGGAGCCTGGTGGGCTTGTGATCCCATGGACTGCAATACACCAGGCTTCTCTGTTCTTCACCATCTCCCAGAGCTTGTTCAGACTCATTTCCATTAAGTCAGTGGTGCCATCCAACCATCTCATCCTCTGTTGTCCCCTTCTCCTCCTGTCTTCAGTCTTTCCCAGCATCAAGGTCTTTTTCAAATCAGGTGACCAAAGTATTGGAGCTTCAGCTTCGATATCCATCCTTCCAATGAATCTTCAGCATGGATTTCCTTTAGGATGGACTGGTTGGATCTCCTTGCAGTCCAAAGGACTCTCAAGAGTCTTCTCCAACACCACAGTTCAAAAGCATCAGTGCTTTGGCGCTCAGCCTTCTTTATGGTCTCACTCTCACACCCATACATGACTACTGGAAAAACCATAAACAGACCTTTGTGGGCAAAGTAGTGTCTCTGCTTTTTAATGTGCTGTCTAGGTTGGTCATAGCTTTTCTTCCAAGGAGCAAGCGTGTTTTAATTTCATGGCTGTAGTCAGCATCTGCAGTGATTTGGAGCCCAAGAAAATAAAGTCTCTCTCTGTTTCCATTGTTTCCCCATCTGTTTGCCATAAAGTGATGGGACCAGATGCCATGATCTTAGTTTTTTGAATGTTGAGTTTTAAGCCAGCTTTTTCGCTCTCCTGTTTTACTTTCATCAAGAGGCTCTTTAGTTCCTCTTCCTTTTCTGCCATAAGGGTGGTGTCATCAGCATATCTGAGGTTATTGATATTTCTCCCGGCAATCTTGATTCCAGCTTGTGCTTAATCCAGCCCGGCATTTCTCATGATGTACTCTGCATATAAGGTAAATAAGCAGGGTGACGATATACAGCCTTGACGTACTCCTTTCCTGATTTGGAACCAGTCTGTTGTTCCACGTCTGGTTCTAACTGTTGCTTCTTGACCTGCACACAGATTTCTCAGGAGGCGGGTAAGGCGGGTAAGGTGGTCTGGTATTCCTCTCTCTTTAAGAATTTTCCACAGTTGTGATCCACACGTCAAAGACTTTGGGATAGTCAATAAAGCAGAAGTAGATGTTTTTCTGGAATTCTCCTTTTCCATGATCCAGCGGATGTTGGCAGTTTGATCTCTGGTTCCTCTGCCTTTTCTAAATCCCTCTTGAACATCTGGACGGTCTCAGTTCACATACTGTTGACGCCTGGCTTGGAGAATTTTGAGCATTACTTTGCTAGCGTGTGAGATGAGCTCAGTTAGTTGTACAGTAGTTTGAATATTCTTTGGCATTGCCTTTCTTTGGGATTGGATTGAAAACTGACCGTTNTCCCTCTTGAACATCTGGACGGTCTCAGTTCACATACTGTTGACGCCTGGCTTGGAGAATTTTGAGCATTACTTTGCTAGCGTGTGAGATGAGCTCAGTTAGTTGTACAGTAGTTTGAATATTCTTTGGCATTGCCTTTCTTTGGGATTGGATTGAAAACTGACCGTTTCCATCCTGTGGCCACTGCTGAGTTTTCCAAATTTGCTGGAGTGTTGAGAGTAGCACTTCAACAGCATCATCTTTCAGGATGTGGAATAGCTCAGCTGGAATTCCATCACTTCCACTAGTTTTGTTCATAGTGATGCTTCCTAAGGTCCATTTGACTTCACACTCCAAGATGTCTGGCTCTAGGTGAGTGATCACACCATCATGGTTATCTGGGTCATTAAGATCCAGNATCATCTTTCAGGATGTGGAATAGCTCAGCTGGAATTCCATCACTTCCACTAGTTTTGTTCATAGTGATGCTTCCTAAGGTCCATTTGACTTCACACTCCAAGATGTCTGGCTCTAGGTGAGTGATCACACCATCATGGTTATCTGGGTCATTAAGATCCAGTCAGTTGGAAATACTGGCTCACTCTTCTGCAGATCTTGCCACATTTCAACACATTCAGTATACAACTATTTCTTTAAATGACATCTTGTAATATCACCGCCCATCTTAGAAAAATTAAATATTGGGAAGTAGTTAAGATCACCCTGAGTGATGCACATTCTCCAGAATTCCTCTTGAAAGTTCAAGTTTGATCGCTGGCAAAATGCTACCAGTTTTTCTTGAAATGAGAGTCTCATTTCAAGAAGGTGTCTGCCAGAGGCCCACATCTGGAACAGCAATAGCTTGTTGGTTGTTCTCACAGGTGAAAATGGCATTCCACGGTACAGCTGCCTGTTGCAGACCACTTCCCACACCCTCACACGAGTGCTTTTTCCCCAGGTGACGCCAAGCTTGAGTGTGTAGCAGCCACACGACATGCAAGCATCCCATTCTATGTGCAGAATATTCAAAAGATGTGGATTTAAAGTTCAAGATTTAATACAAGTAATTATTTTTACTGCTTCCTCAAGGACACTGTTAAGTAAAAGTGGCCTTTTTTTGTTTTCTCCTTTTTTACTGTGCATGCATAGTAGTGAAGAATGTCTGACTGTCCTTGACAGGTTGTGACCAGTGTCTTGATTTGTGCTAAGGGGCACCAAGCTAGCAGCTTTACTACCATTGGTTTTGCACCATTAATGCACACAAAAGCATAGTGGAAAAGGCCAGTTATACAGTGAGTGCTCTACAGAGGAACAGGGTCCATTCTGAGAGCACATCCTTGCGTGTGTGTGAAAGTCTCTCAGTCGTGTCCGACTCCTTGCAACCCCATGGACTGTGGCCCACCAGGCTCTTTTGTCCATGGAATTCTCCAGGCCAAAATGCTGGAGGGGTAGCCGTTCCCTTCTCTAGGGGATCTTCCCGACCCAGGAATTGAACCAGGATCTCCTGTGTTGCAAGCAAATTCTTTACCAGCTGAGCTGTCAGGGAAGCCCCTTAAGTCCATTCTTAAGTCCAGTTTTTTTCTTAAGTCCAACAGAGTTGGCCTAGGTGCCCAGCTAGTACAGTTGGCTATACAGTACTGCTCTGTACTAGGTTTATAATACTCGTCCCACAAATAATACATAAAAACAAAAGGTAAAGCATTTTTACTGTTACAGTACCTTGAAAAGCACGGTAGTAACAGAAGTACAGTACAGCAGCTGTCGTTCAGGGGCACGTTCTCATCTTTGAAAGTTTGTATGTAGGGGACTGACTGTGAGATCGTTTGACTTATGAGCCCCCTGAGGGTGTCTCCGGGGACCCCCAGCGTTGTGCAGACTGCACTCAGAGAACCCTGGCGCACAGGCTCTGGCTAGACTGCTGCTTGCTCCTGTTCAGGGGGGTGCGGTGACCAGGCTTAGAGGAGCCTTCCAGAAGAGGCCCTGCAGCATCGGAGGAGACCAGGCTGGTGAGCCGGGAAAGAGCTTGGCATGTTGAGAAGGAGGGAAGGGGGTGGCTGGGCTTCGCGAGGCGGGAGGGGGAAGCAGGGTTGGAAAGGCAGGCAGCAGCTGGCTATGCAGGGAGCTGGAGGGCAGCTTTCCTGTGTGGTACACAGGGAATTACTGAGGCCTGGGGAGAGTTAGGGTGTCTGAATGCCAGTTGACTTGGCCCCTGATGGTTGTGCAGTTAGGGTGAGTGCTTGGTTTTCAACCGGATACCAGTGAAGCTCCCGAAAGAGTAATAGGAGTTGCCATGGCGGCAGCACCGCCAAGACCCGTGTGCTGAGCACGTGCTTTTCAAGTCCGGCTGTCAGCACCTTTATCACAGAACAGGAAATGGCATCTGTGCCTGTGACTGCGAAGGCAGGAAAGTGCACCGTTTCCCTTAGCTTGGGCCTGCAAGAGAGCTAATAGCTCTAATACTGTCCACGAGTGGATTGTACTTGTTCACTTGAATAAATCAGAACTGACCTGGGGTGTGATTGTGCAAGATAAAACATATGAAGTCTTTAGTGCTCACAGTTGAGAGAACCTTTATTCTTAGTTCTGATTTATTTTGAAGTACCAAATTAAATCTTAGAGTACTCATAGTCTGTCTTAAACTGATAACTGTCAGAATGCAGACTGTTGAGTACCTTTGACATGAATTGCTGATTGATTTAGAAATATAATTTAATATTTGAAACACAAAGTTCCCAGAGTGCTATTTTAGTGTTTTAATAGTTTTAAATATATATTGGGCTTCTGACAAAAGAGAGTTCCACATAGGGCATCAGAATTTGAAGTCTGAATTGGTGTTAGTTTAGAACAGAAACGCTGAAAATCTTATACTGTGGTTTGTAGGCAAGTGAGAGCAGGGCGATTTAAGGATACCACTATAATTAACTCCTCTGTGTCCTTGGTTGGTTGGTGTCCTGGCCATGACAGAATTGAGTTCCCCTTTACCTACCTGCTCCCCTCCCCCATATTTCCTTTTGTTGTGCTTTCATGCTTGCAGAAAGACTCCTCCAGGACTTTTGAAACAGAAATAAATATTTTAACAAGCCGTGTTATGATCCTACTTTTTGCAAGATTCAAAGTTAAATGTTAGCGCCATGATGGCATAGTGAATAATTTGTGAACATGGAGATGAAAATACTGGCTTTTATAGTTCATATTAGGACATGAAAATGCTTTTCTTGGACTAGTATGTCTTGAGTATAAATGCATCTGGCCAGTATTTTGCTCATTCTCAAATCTAAATCACTTTCAGAATTTATTTTAAAGAGAAGATATTATAAATACAGGTTCTTTTTAGTCTTGTTCATGATTTAAGTGAGTGAAGAAACAACGTAGCTGGCAAAATTCAACCATGGTGGCTGAATTCAAGACGGAGGAAGATTCAAAATGACTTGCCAGACTGGATGTGTGTGCTAAGTCGCTTCGGTCGTGTCTGACTCTTTGTGACCCCGTGGACTTCAGCCTGCCAGGCCTCTCAATCCATGGGATTCTCCAGGCAAGAATACTGGAGTGGGTTGCCATTTCCTCCCCCGGGGGATCTTCCTGACCCAAGGATTGAACCCACATCTCTCAGGTCTCCAGCATGGCAGTCGGGTTCTTTACCACGGGCGCCACCTGGCTCTCCATGCCAGGAGTGGAAGTGGGAAAGCTCTGTGGGGTTTCTAATCCATCTGTGCGACCCCCTGTAGCCCACCAGGCTCCTGTGTCCGTGGGGATTCTCCAGGCAAGAATACTGGAGTGGGAAGTCATTTGCTTCTCCAGGAGATATTCCCAAGCCAGGGATCGAACCCACGTCTCCCACATTGCAGGCAGATTCTTTATCGTCTGAGCCAACAGGGAAGCAAACCCTCTAATCCATCTGCTGATGAGAAATTAGAAGTGAGTATGACCCTGAGTACCCTCAGGAACAGGGGCGCCTCACTGCAGAGGAGAACTCTGCAAGAGTTTAGAGCAGAGCATCCCTGGGGTGGCTGCTGAAGGAAAGGTAAAGTCATGTGTTTACATCTCAGAAGAAATTTGTGCGCATCTAAGCTGAGAGACCTGAATTCATTTTCTGAGCAGTTCAGGTGACTGGTTCTCATCATGAACTCGTGAGACCTAACATTCAGTTGTTCTCAATTCTGGTGCCCACTTCAAGTGGTGATTCTTAAACTTGAACTTCAGGAGTTTTATCTGAGAACATGTGAACATTTTCTGGGGAAAGAGTCCAGGGTTTTATCAGCTCCCCAGAGGACTTTAATCCCTCAAAAGATTGAACCGTTGAAATGACTGGCTGATGAGGACAGTGTGTGGGTTAAGTGTACCACATTATTCAAATGTTCATTAAATGTTTGAGTCAGCTATGTCGCTTCCATGGACCAGGCACTGTGTTCTGAGTCCCCGAGGCTGGGAAAGTCCTGACCTCTGCTGCCGGGGAACTTCAGTCTAGTGAGGGAGCCGCAGCAAACACATGTATCGCTGCCGCTAATAACCATTGGCTGATGTTCTTGAAACATTTACTGATATGGGATGCCTTAACCTCCAGGAGGTAGCTCAGGAATAAAGAGGACCTAATTGGTGTTAAGACACGGATCAATGCAAATATTTAAAGAACTTTTGAAGAAATAATCTGTATCAGTAACCATTTGTGCTAATTGATAAATACACTCTATTTCATGTCTTGATTCATTTTCCTAACTTTTTTGTTATTAACTAGTTTTAATCAGTCTGAAGCTCCATGTGTTTGTTATATGATTGTGTTATAATTTAGGAATTTCTCTCGTTTGCTTTTCTCCAGCTCTTTCCCACCCTGAACCCCAAGCTTCTCCCCAGTTTTGGCCCCGGATCTAGCAGCAAAATTCATTCTTCATTGTTGCCAGACATTTAATTGACTGCAGTTTTTCGGTTCTGTTCCTTTGCTTTCCAACTTGGCTTTATCTGTAAATCATTCCATATAGATGAATATGCTGTTGTTGAAATCTTTAGGGAAGCAGTTCTTGGCGTATCTTAGCAGCACTTTTCTTTTTAGTTCAGTAGCCCTGACAGGTAAACAAGATTATTCATTTGTGCAACTCAGATCTTCATGTTACAGTATTAAATACAAGCGTATTTCCCTTCGTTTCCTCAGAGGCATGTGTCTGGCAGCGTGTATGCTCTGTGTGCACAGGCGTGTCCGACTGCGACCCCAGGGACTGTAGCCCGTCAGGCCCCTCTGTCCCTGGGATTCTCCAGGCAAGAATCCTAGAGTGGGTTGCTATTTCCTCCTCCACGGGATCTTCCCAACCAGGGATCAAACCTGCGTCTCTTCTGTCTTCTGCACTGACGGGCGGGTTCTTTAGCATCAGCTTCTCTTGACAGTAGTAAGCACCCAGTAAGCGTTTGAATGAGTAATAATTTTATGAACCAATCTTACTTACTCTCTTTGTTGTGATAACTGCACCTTAATTTTTTTCTCTCCTAACACCCATTTTTTGAAAATCATTAAGGAAGTGTGAGAAAGAATAAGGTGATGTCAGTCCTGCTTAATTCATAGGAACACGTGAGATAATTCATGTGAAAATGTAAACTCTTTAACATGGTGTCTCACTTGTAGCTTCTGGTGAACAATTACAATCTGGATTATCTGCGTCACATGCCCTCACGTGACCCTGTATGTGCTGGAGTTGTGGGAATGAGTGTGCCTGTTAGACTCCAGGGAGCACTTGTATAGAACACAGCGGAACTCCTTAGACATCCTTTTTAAAATGAGAATGGTGATGTCAGGGTTTGTATTTTTCAAAAGGCTTCCTTGGTGACCTTGATATGTATACATCTCACCCTGGCTCCTCAAAAAAGCAACAATAACCAGTGCTACTATAGACAGAACTACACTTTTTTTCCCCCACTAAAATGGGTGGGTACTTTAATAAGCATGTAATTGATATTGTGTGAGAAGCACATTGTTAATTCACACAGTTCATTGTTATTCTAGCCCTTTTAATAGCAATGATACATGCACTCAGGTTGCTATCCCCCTTTGCAACCACGGCTGATTCTGCAGCCTTTCTCTGATGTTTGCAGACCTGGTCCCGTTATCCCTCTCAGAGAAGCCCCTTCCTGGTACTTCCTCACGTCTTGGCCCTGCAGTACTTGTGGCCAGCAGGGCGCTGCAGGATGACCATGGGCCAGTGCGAGGCTTCAAGCCATAAAGTCGGCAGCTTCCAGTAGTTGTGGGGGAGACACTCAGGAGAGGACACATGGGGAGGGAGAAGGTCGTCCAGCCCTCCCTCTGAGTCACCCACAGCCACCCACCCGCTGAGGAGCCAGCCAAGCCCAGCCTTGCTTGTAGAATCCGGAGCAAATGAAATGGATGTTGGTTTCAGCCACCAAGTTTTGAGGTGTTTGTTGTGCAGTGAGTGATAACTGAAACAGTAATTTTCTGCAGTTGTGTGTGTGTGTGTGTGTGTATTTATTGATAATTTTTCATGTGAGTTTGAGAATTTAGCTTCAGTAATTATTACTGTCATGAACCTCATTCTGTAGTTCATCAGGCACTCTATCAGATCTAGGCCCTTAAATCTATTTCTCACTTCCACTGTATAATCATAAGGGATTTGATTTAGGTCATACCTGAATGATCTAGCGGTTTTCCCTACTTTCTTCAATTTAAGTCTGAATTTGGTAATAAGGAGTTCATGATCTGAGCCACAGTCAGCTCCTGGTCTTGTTTTTGTTGACTGTATAGAGCGTCTCCATCTTTGGCTGCATAGAATATAATCAATCTGATTTCGGTGTTGACCATCTGGTGATGTCTACGTGTAGAGTCTTCTCTTGTGTTGCTGGAAGAGGGTGTTTGCTATGACCAGTGCATTTTCTTGGCAAAACTCTATTAGTCTTTGCCCTGCTTCATTCCGCATTCCAAGGCCAAATTTGCCTGTTACTCCAGGTGTTTCTTGACTTCCTACTTTAGCATTCCAGTCCCCTATAATGAAAAGGACATCTTTTTTGGGTGTTAGTTCTACAAGGTCTTGTAGGTCTTCATAAAACCGTTCAACTTCAGCTTCTTCAGCATTACTGGTTGGGGCATAGACTTGGATAACTGTGATATTGAATGGTTTGCCTTGGAAACGAACAGAGATCATTCTGTCGTTTTTGAGATTGCATCCAAGTACTGCATTTCGGACTCTTTTGTTGACCATGATGGCTACTCCATTTCTTCTGAGGGATTCCTGCCCGCAGTAGTAGATATAATGGTCATCTGAGTTAAATTCACCCATTCCAGTCCATTTTAGTTCGCTGATTCCTAGAATGTCGACGTTCACCCTTGCCATCTCTTGTTTGACCACTTCCAATTTGCCTTGATTCATGGACCTGACATTCCAGGTTCCTATGCAATATTGTTCTTTACAGCATCGGATCTTGCTTCTATCACCAGTCACATGCACAACTGGGTATTGTTTTTGCTTTGGCTCCATCCCTTCATTTTTTCTGGAGTTATTTCTCCACTGATCTCCAGTAGCATATTGGGCACCTAACGACCTGGGGAGATTCTCTTTTGATATCCTATCATTTTGCCTTTTCATACTGTTCATGGGGTTCTCAAGGCAAGAATACTGAAGTGGCTTGCCATTCCCTTCTCCAGTGGACCACGTTCTGTCAGACCTCTCCACCATGACCCGCCCGCCTTGGGTTGCCCTGCAGGCATGGCTTGGTTTCATTGAGTTAGACAAGGCCCTGGTCCTAGTGTGATTAGATTGACTAGTTTTCTGTGAGTATGGTTTCAGTGTGTCTGCCCTCTGATGCTCTCTTGCAACACCTACCATCTTACTTGGGTTTCTCTTACCTTGGGCGTGGGTTGTCTCTTCACGGCTGCTCCTTACCTTGGACGAGGGGTATCTCCTTACCGCCGCAGTTCCTGACCTTCAACGTGGGACAGCTCCTCTAGGCCCTCCTGCGCCTGCGCAGCCCCTGCTCCTCGGGTTGCTCCTCCCGGCCGCCGGCCGTGGCCTCGGGCGTGGGTGGCTTCTCCCAGCTGCCGCCCCTGGCCTCGGGCTCAGGGTGGCTCCTCCGGGTCACCACCCCTGGCCTCGGGCGCGAGGTGGCTTCTCCCGGCCGCCCCTGGCCTCGGACGTGGGGTGTCTCTTCCTGGCCGCCCCTGACCTCGGACACGGGGTAGCTCCTCCCGGCCGCCGCCCTGACCTCAGACGCGGGGTGTCTCCTCCCGGCCGCCACTGACCTCGGATGAGGGGTAGCTCCTCCCGGCCGCCACTGACCTCAGACACAGGGTAGCTCCTCTCGGCCGTTCCTGCGCCGTCGCAGCCTGGCACTCTAGGTTGCTGCCCCTGACCTCGGACCTGGGGTAGCTTGCGAGAGCCGGGCCGGCACACTCAGCGCGGGCCGCTTGCGAGAGCCGGGCCGGCGCACTCAGCGCGGGCCGCTTGCGAGAGCCGGGCCGGCGCACTCAGCGCGGGCCGCTTGCGAGAGCCGGGCCGGCGCACTCAGCGCGGGCCGCTTGCGAGAGCCGGGCCGGCGCACTCAGCGCGGGCCGCTTGCGAGAGCCGGGCCGGCGCACTCAGCGCGGGCCGCTTGCGAGAGCCGGGCCGGCGCACTCAGCGCGGGCCGCTTGCGAGAGCCGGGCCGGCGCACTCAGCGCGGGCCGCTTGCGAGAGCCGGGCCGGCGCACTCAGCGCGGGCGAGAGGAGCTACCCCACGTCCGAGGTCAGGGGCAGCAACCTAGAGTGCCAGGCTGCGACGGCGCAGGAACGGCCGAGAGGAGCTACCCTGTGTCTGAGGTCAGTGGCGGCCGGGAGGAGCTACCCCTCATCCGAGGTCAGTGGCGGCCGGGAGGAGACACCCCGCGTCTGAGGTCAGGGCGGCGGCCGGGAGGAGCTACCCCGTGTCCGAGGTCAGGGGCGGCCAGGAAGAGACACCCCACGTCCGAGGCCAGGGGCGGCCGGGAGAAGCCACCTTGCGCCCGAGGCCAGGGGTGGTGACCCGGAGGAGCCACCCTGAGCCCGAGGCCAGGGGCGGCAGCTGGGAGAAGCCACCCACGCCCGAGGCCACGGCCGGCGGCCGGGAGGAGCAACCCGAGGAGCAGGGGCTGCGCAGGCGCAGGAGGGCCTAGAGGAGCTGTCCCACGTTGAAGGTCAGGAACTGCGGCGGTAAGGAGATACCCCTCGTCCAAGGTAAGGAGCAGCCGTGAAGAGACAACCCACGCCCAAGGTAAGAGAAACCCAAGTAAGATGGTAGGTGTTGCAAGAGAGCATCAGAGGGCAGACACACTGAAACCATACTCGCAGAAAACTAGTCAATCTAATCACACTAGGACCAGGGCCTTGTCTAACTCAATGAAACCAAGCCATGCCTGCAGGGCAACCCAAGGCGGGCGGGTCATGGTGGAGAGGTCTGACAGAACGTGGTCCACTGGAGAAGGGAATGGCAAGCCACTTCAGTATTCTTGCCTTGAGAACCCCATGAACAGTATGAAAAGGCAAAATGATAGGATATCAAAAGAGAATCTCCCCAGGTCGTTAGGTGCCCAATATGCTACTGGAGATCAGTGGAGAAATAACTCCAGAAAGAATGAAGGGATGGAGCCAAAGCAAAAACAATACCCAGTTGTGCATGTGACTGGTGATAGAAGCAAGATCCGATGCTGTAAAGAACAATATTGCATAGGAACCTGGAATGTCAGGTCCATGAATCAAGGCAAATTGGAAGTGGTCAAACAAGAGATGGCAAGGGTGAACGTCGACATTCTAGGAATCAGCGAACTAAAATGGACTGGAATGGGTGAATTTAACTCAGATGACCATTATATCTACTACTGCGGGCAGGAATCCCTCAGAAGAAATGGAGTAGCCATCATGGTCAACAAAAGAGTCCGAAATGCAGTACTTGGATGCAATCTCAAAAACGACAGAATGATCTCTGTTCGTTTCCAAGGCAAACCATTCAATATCACAGTTATCCAAGTCTATGCCCCAACCAGTAATGCTGAAGAAGCTGAAGTTGAACGGTTTTATGAAGACCTACAAGACCTTGTAGAACTAACACCCAAAAAAGATGTCCTTTTCATTATAGGGGACTGGAATGCTAAAGTAGGAAGTCAAGAAACACCTGGAGTAACAGGCAAATTTGGCCTTGGAATGCGGAATGAAGCAGGGCAAAGACTAATAGAGTTTTGCCAAGAAAATGCACTGGTCATAGCAAACACCCTCTTCCAGCAACACAAGAGAAGACTCTACACATGGACATCACCAGATGGTCAACACCGAAATCAGATTGATTATATTCTTTGCAGCCAAAGATGGAGAAGCTCTATACAGTCAACAAAAACAAGACCAGGAGCTGACTGTGGCTCAGATCATGAACTCCTTATTTCCAAATTCAGACTTAAATTGAAGAAAGTAGGGAAAACCGCTAGACCATTCAGGTATGACCTAAATCAAATCCCTTATGATTATACAGTGGAAGTGAGAAATAGATTTAAGGGCCTAGATCTGATAGACAGAGTTCCTGATGAACTATGGAATGAGGTTCGTGACATTGTACAGGAGACAGGGATCAAGACCATCCCCATGGAAAAGAAATGCAAAAAAGCAAAATGGCTGTCTGGAGAAGCCTTACAAATAGCACTGAAAAGAAGAGAGGCGAAAAGCAAAGGAGAAAAGAAAAGATATAAGCATCTGAATGCAGAGTTCCAAAGAATAGCAAGAAGAGATAAGAAAGCCTTCTTCAGCAATCAATGCAAAGAGATAGAGGAAAACAACAGAATGGGAAAGACTAGAGATCTCTTCAAGAGAATTGGAGATACCAAGGGAACATTTCATGCAAAGATGGGCTCGATAAAGGATAGAAATGGTATGGACCTAACAGAAGCAGAAGATATTAAGAAGAGGTGGCAAGAATACACAGAAGAACTGTACAGAAAAGATCTTCACGACCCAGATAATCATGAGGATGTGATCACTAATCTAGAGCCAGACATCTTGGAATGTGAAGTCAAGTGGGCCTTAGAAAGCATCACTAAGAACAAAGCTAGTGGAGGTGATGGAATTCCAGTTGAGCTGTTTCAAATCCTGGAAGATGATGCTGTGAAAGTGCTGCACTCAATATGCCAGCAAATTTGGAAAACTCAGCAGTGGCCACAGGACTGGAAAAGGTCAGTTTTCATTCCAATTCCAAAGAAAGGCAATGCCAAAGAATGCTCAAACTACCGCACAATTGCACTCATCTCACACGCTAGTAAAGTAATGCTCAAAATTCTCCAAGCCAGGCTTCAGCAATATGTGAACCGTGAACTCCCTGATGTTCAAGCTGGTTTTAGAACAGGCAGAGGAACCAGAGATCAAATTGCCAACATCCGCTGGATCATGGAAAAAGCAAGAGAGTTCCAGAAAAACATCTATTTCTGCTTTATTGACTATGCCAAAGCCTTTGACTGTGTGGATCACAATAAACTGTGGAAAATTCTGAAAGAGATGGGAATACCAGACCACCTAACCTGCCTCTTGAGAAATCTGTATGCAGGTCAGGAAGCAACAGTTAGAACTGGACATGGAACAACAGACTGGTTCCAAATAGGAAAAGGAGTACGTCAAGGCTGTATATTGTCTCCCTGCTTATTTAACTTATATGCAGAGTACATCATGAGAAACGCTGGACTGGAAGAAACACAAGCTGGAATCAAGATTGCCGGGAGAAATATCAATAACCTCAGATATGCTGATGACACCACCCTTATGGCAGAAAGTGAGGAGGAGCTAAAAAGCCTCTTGATGAAAGTGAAGGAGGAGAGCGAAAAAGTTGGCTTAAAGCTCAACATTCAGAAAACGAAGATCATGGCATCCGGTCCCATCACTTCATGGGAAATAGATGGGGAAACAGTGGAAACAGTGTCAGACTTTATTTTTTGGGGCTCCAAAATCACTGCAGATGGTGACTGCAGCCATGAAATTAAAAGACGCTTACTCCTTGGAAGAAAAGTTATGACCAACCTGGATAGTATATTCAAAAGCAGAGACATTACTTTGCCGACTAAGGTCCACCTAGTCAAGGCTATGGTTTTTCCTGTGGTCATGTATGGATATAAGAGTTGGACTGTGAAGAAGGCTGAGCACCAAAGAATTGATGCTCTTGAACTGTGGTGTTGGAGAAGATTCTTGAGAGTCCCTTGGACTGCAAGGAGATCCAACCAGTCCATTCTGAAGGAGATCAGCCCTGGGTGTTCTTTGGAAGGAATGATGCTAAAGCTGAAACTCCAGTACTTTGGCCACCTCATGCGAAGAGTTGACTCATTGGAAAAGACTCTGATGCTGGGAGGGATTGGGGGCAGGAGGAGAAGGGGACGACAGAGGACGAGATGGCTGGATGGCATCACAAACTCGATGGATGTGAGTCTGAGTGAACTCCGAGAGATGGTGATGAACAGGGAGGCCTGGCGTGCTGCGATTCATGGGGTCGCAAAGAGTCAGACACGACTGAGCGACTGAACTGAACTATTACTGTATATAATTTTCTTAGCCAAGTTAATGTATTAGAGATAATTATTAAAATGTTGGCTAGGATTAAATGAATATGTAGAATATGTGGTTAGATAAGAAGTCCTCAATAACTCTCATCATTATTACATACCAGATATTCACCATGTATTTTCATTTACTCCTCACAGCCATCTCTAAAATAGGTACTATTATCTCTGTTTTACAAAGAGGAAACAGACCAGCAGAACTGCCTCCTGTCACTTACCTAATAGTCACCATCCTATCCTGGTTGGTGAAAAAGAGTCAATGTATTGACTCCCCTTTGTTATACATTTTTAAAAATAGGGTTTTGTCTTTCTCTGTCTGACTTCAGTTAGCATAATATCCTCCAAGACGAATACTCTATGATGTATCACTTACATGTGGAATCTTAAAAAATACAACAAAGTAGTAAGTATAACAAAAAAGAAGCCAACTCATAGATACAGAGAACAAACCAGTGGTCGCCAGTGGGGAGAGGAAATTGGGGGAGGCAAGATAGAGGTGGGAGATTAAGAGGTACAAACTAGTAGGTATAAAATGGAGAATATAGTCAGTATTTTATAGTAACTGTAAATGGAGCATTACCTTTAAAATAGTGAATCACTGTATTATAAATCTCTACCTTCTGTAATATTATATACATCAACTATACATCAATAAAAAAGAAGCCAAATTTTGTTGAGGTTTAATTTATGTATAATAAAGTATCCATTTTAAGTGTAAAGTTAGGTGCTTTGGGCTTTGGTAGATTTATTCACCTGTGTAAAGCCACTGCTGCAGTCAGAATAAGAAACATTTTCATCATCTCCCATAGTTCCCTCGTACTTCACGCCACTCCCAGGCAAGCAGTGATCTGCTTTCCATTACTCTCAGTTAGTTTTTCTTGTTCTGAAATTCACTTAACTAGAATCATACAATGAATACTCTTTTGTCTGACTTCTTTGAATGAGTATCATGTTTCTGAGAGCCATTCATGTGGTTACATGTGTAAGCTTCTTCCTGCCAAGTAGTAGCCTGTTGTGTGGACACACCTTGATCTGTTTCTCCAATCATCTGTTGTCTCCAGTCTTTGACTGCTAAGAATAAAGCTTTGATGAGCGTTCGTTGTGTCTTTGTCAACATGCAGTCATTTCTCTTTGGTGATTATCTTGGAATGAGGTTAGGGCCACATATGTGTTGAGTTTATAGTTTTCTGATCAACTACCAGTTTCAGCTGCTGTTTTACACGCCCGCCAGCGACAGATGAGACCTGTCCTCATTGCCGCTCGCTGTCGTCAGCTCTTTTAACTTTGGTCATCCTGATGTGGTTTTGTTGTTAGGCCATGGAAATTTGAATTTCCCGATGACTGCTGACTTTGAACATCTCATATGCCTCGTGGTTGTTCGTATATCTTCTTTTGTGAAACGTCTGTTCAGGTGTTCTGCCTTTGTTATTGGGTTCTTTTTATTGAGTTATATATTCTGAACAAAGTTCTTTTTCATATATATATAATATTTTCTCCTAGTCCATGGCTTCCTTTTCATTTTCTTATATTTCAAAGAACAGAAATTTGTAATTTTGCTAAAGCCCAATTGATCAGTTTGTTTGTTTATGGTTTAGTCATTTTTTTAGTCATCACATAAGGAGTCTTGGCCTACCTGAAGATCATATTTCCCATTTTCTTATGTTTACTTCTAGAAGTTCAATAGTTTTAGCTCATAAGTGTGGGTCTGTGATTCATTTCCAGCTAATTTGTGTGCATAAGGGGAGACTTAGAATTCTTTTTTAAACTTGAAGTACAGTTACATGCAGTAAAATTTACCCGTTTTGGTGTATGACCGTGTTAACAAACACAGTCACGTCGCCACATGACATGGAGCCGCTTTCCCCCAGTCCCCAGAGGCCCGTGTGCCCGTCACGGTCAGCCCTTGCCCCCCTTGTTTGCTGTGCCTGTGGTTCTGTCTTTTCCAGAATGTGATATAAACAGAATCCATTTGAGGTTTATCCATGTTGATGTGTCTGTCTGTCGTTTAATCCTTCTCTATTGCTGAGTCGGGTTCCTTGGTGTGAATTTCATATAATTGTTTATCCAGTCACCTGTTGAAGGACTTTTGGTTTATTTCCACTTAGG
Organism: Oreotragus oreotragus; assembly: GCA_006410675.1. Lineage (NCBI taxonomy): Eukaryota > Metazoa > Chordata > Mammalia > Artiodactyla > Bovidae > Oreotragus > Oreotragus oreotragus. The sequence goes on from SJYX01024683.1 coordinate 127,172, forward strand.
GGCAGTTATGAACAAAGCCGTTAGTGGGTAATGCTTGCAAGTTTTTGCGTCACCTTTTTCATTTATCTTGGATAAATGCCTTAAGAATGGGACTATTGGGTCATCTGATAAATGTATGTTTTATCTTTTAAAAACTTTTCAAAGTGACTGTACCATTTTGCATCCCCTCCAAACAGATCAGTTGCTCCACATCCTCTCCAGTACTGGCGCTGTCATTATTTTTTATGGTAGGCATTTTTAATTGGACAGTTCAATCACTGTGATGATATTTGCATTTTCCTAATGACAAATGGTAAGCATCTTTTCTTGAGCTTATCCCCATATGAACCTTTTCTTTGGTAGAGTGTTCGCATCTGTTGTTGGCCCACTTACCTGGGCTGCTTGCTCTCTTGCTGTTAACCCGCGGAAGTTCATCGCTGCCCTGATCATGCCCCTTGTCAGGTAGTATGCTTTGCACCTGTTTTCTCCAGGTCTGTGGCTTGGCTTTCTCACTCCGTAACAAGATTCATCGCTGGCCATTTTTCATTTTGATGAAGTCCACTATATCCTTTTTTACTTATGGAGTGCACTTTGGAAATCTTGACTGAAAGTCACAAGGATTTTTCTCCTGTGCTTTCTTCTGGAAGTTTCATAGTTCAAGTGTTACAGGTTGGTCTGTGATCCATTTTCTCATCCTAGACTTTGATATGAGGTGCAGCGGGCTCTTTCTGTTTTGATGTTGATACCAGTTGTGGCAGCACACTTCTTTGGAAAAGGTTCTTCTCCCTTGAGTTGCCTTGTACCTTTATCCAAAATCAGCTCATCATTTATACATCTGGGTTTATTTCCAGGGCCTGTATTTTGTTCCATTCATCTGTGTATTGTCTTTATGCCAGCCAATACCACACCTTACAGATTAATTTTCCCTTTCCCCCTTTTCTTTTCTTGGTTTCTAATAAATACGTACTTTGAAGCAGATTAAAATCTGCATTTTTCGTTTCTAGTCCATTTTTCAGAATTTCATCCTGATCTTCCTGGTCTTTCATCTTCTCACATCCCTCTTATGACTAGAAATTCTCCAGTTTTGTTATCATTTTTTTAAAAAATAGGATTAAGTGGAAAACCTTTCGTGGTTCCTTTTTTAAGAGAAAAAAAAAAAAAAACAGCAACAACACTCCAGTCCTACGGAGGGTGTGTGTGCACTTTTCACGTGGGTGCTTTTCTCTCTATTAAGGATACAGGATCCTGTAGGTGGCAGTCAGGGTCATCACACTGACATCTTTTTTAGATTGNAAAAAAAAAAAAAAAACAGCAACAACACTCCAGTCCTACGGAGGGTGTGTGTGCACTTTTCACGTGGGTGCTTTTCTCTCTATTAAGGATACAGGATCCTTGTAGGTGGCAGTCAGGGTCATCACACTGACATCTTTTTTAGATTGTCACAGAGTCTTACTCTGGTGATCGTAATTTGGGAAGGCTTTACTGACTTTGGAATGCTGTGCTAGGATTTAGCAATCATTTATGGGTGATTACTGTTACCACCTGTACTTTGTCTTTGTGGTTTCAGGTAGTCATCACACACGTGAGAGCTTAGGGCACAGCAGCGTCCTGGGGTTCACACCATCATCTGAATTCGAATCCTGAGCCTTAACCCACAGTGCTCTTCCTACTGTTGCCTTGGTGCCAGGATGTCCTGCACTTTTTAGTTACTAGTGGACTCATCATCCTTGCCCCCGAGACTGTGGTTAAGAGACGAAGTTTCTTAGAGTAAGAGGAGTCCAGGGAAGAGATGATTACTCAGTGGTGACTGCTTTTGCCCTGTAGGTATAACCACAGTTATTCCTCTATTGCCTTGAAACATATTCTATGTGAAATAGAAATGTATTTTGAAAGATGTTACCTAGGGTATTTTTTAACAAGGGGTCTGTGAAGAAGATTTTTTCGTAATCACTTGATTGCATCTAGCCTGTTGCTTTCATAAGCTCTTGTCTTCTAGTCCTGTGTATTTGCTTTGGCCGCGCTGGGTCTGCATCGCAGCACGGGCTTTTCTCTAGTTGCAGCAAGGGCCTCATGCGGTGCCTTCTCCTGTTGGCAGAGCACAGGCTCTAGGCGAGCAGCCTCAGTAGTTGCGGCGCCTGGGCGTAGTTCCTCCACAGCCTGTGGGGTCTTCCTGTGTCTTCTGCATTGGTAGGAGGATTCTTTACCCCTGAGCCACCAGGGAAGCCCGTTTTTCATAAGTTTTTAAAAGTAGAAGTGATACCTTGGATAATCTCTAGAAACTCTTGGCGTATTTTTGTTAGTCTTTGGAGTCTTTATAAGATTAATCTCGTCTATTCCAATTGCTCTGATGGCTGGGGTTTTTTTTAGCAGTGAGGGTTTTGTGTGTGGTTAGGAATTTGGGATTGCAGGTTGGTATTAGAGTTGGTCTCCCCTTGCTTCCCCTACCATCCATCTTTACCACTCCTTTCTTCGGGGTTCTTTCATGAACCTTCATCTGGCCCCTGTCCAAGACCCTCTTGTGAGGTGCTTGTCTGGTTCCTGGTTCAGTTCAGTCCAGTCACTCAGTCGTGTCCAGCTCTTTGCCACTCCATGGACTGCAGCATGCCAGGCTTCCCTGTCCTTCACCAACTCCCAGAGCTTGCTCAAACTCGTCCATTGCATCAGTGATGCCACCCAACCGCCTTATCCTCAGTCATCCCCTTCTCCTCCCACCTTCAATCTTTCCCAGCATCAGGGTCTTTTCCAATGAGTTAGTTCTTCACATCAGGTGGCCAAAACATTGGAATTTCAGCTTCGGTGTCCTTCCAATGAATATTCAGGACTAGTTTCCTTTAGGATTGACTGGTTGGATCTCCTTGCAGTCCAAGGGACTCTCAAGAGTCTTCTCCAACACCACAGTTCAAAAGCATCAATTCTTCGACACAGCTTTCTTTATAGTCCAGCTCTCATTTCCATACATGACTACTGGAAAAACCATAGCTTTGAGTAGACAGACCTTTATCGGCAAAGTAATGTCTCTGCTTTTCGTATGCTGTCTAGGTTGATCATAGCTTTTCTTCCAAGGAGCAAGCGTCTTTTAATTTCATGGTTGCAGTCACCATCTGCAATAATTTTGGAGCCTAGGCAAATAAAGTCTGTCACTGGTTCCCGGTAGGGACTCTGTGACTGTGTCCTGCCCTGTCCCTTTTGCCGCTCCCACCCCAAGCAGACAGAAATATGGACCCCACCACTCCTTGCTTGGGGGGCAGCTTTCTTTTAAGTTTCTGGCTCTGGGATCTTCTGAGGATCATTCAAGACAGTTACTAGAAGGCATCCTGATGTTTGTTTCTTTTACAAAGACCTAAGTTCCTTGAGAAATTCTACTTCCAGGTTATGTCAGTTACAAGTGGGTGTAGAGTCAAGTGATGAGTAATGTTTCTTAAAGCAGAGAAGACTCCTATCACTCTAAAATTCAAATGTATCGAATAGAGGAGTGATCTGAGTGATCTTCAAAAGAAGATACTTAAATTTTCACTTCTAACCGCAGTAATATTGTAATCAGTTAGGAGGATTTTGACTGCAAAGTAATTTATCTTGTGCTGGCTTAAAGAATAAGAAAAGGGTGCATGTTCATACTAGGTTGCTTCAGTTGTATCTGCCTCTTTGTGACCCCATAGACTGTAGCCTGGTTTAGGCGCCTCTGTCCATGGGATTTTCCAGGTAAGAATATTGGAGTGGGTTGCTCTGCCCTCCTCCAGGCTTTCTTCCTGACCCAGGGATCGAACCTACATCACTTATGCCCCCTGCCTTGACAGGTGGGTTCTTGACCACTAGGGCCACCTGGGAAGTCCAAGGAAAGGGTATGTGTTCATATAAATGGAAGACTGGAGGTTGATTGAGTGAGTGGGCCGTCAACTCAAGAACGGAGTTTCTTCCATCTCTTTCTGCCATCCTTGACCTTGATCCAGTGATTCTCAAACTTGTGGCCCATTAGAATCACTCGGAGAGCTTTTAAAAATCCCCACCCCAACTGGACCTTTACTAATTTAATCAGAGTTGTTTGGGAGTGAGGTCCTGCCAATAGTTTTTTGAATTCCCTATGTAATTCTGGAGTGCAGCTAAGTTTGAGAACCAGAGTTCTAAACTTTAGAGCTTGGTTTGGAGATCAGGGATGGCTTCCCTGGTGGCTCAGAGGTTAAAGCGTCTGCCTCCAATAAGGGAGACCTGGGTTCGATCCCTGGGTCNGAGTGAGGTCCTGCCAATAGTTTTTTGAATTCCCTATGTAATTCTGGAGTGCAGCTAAGTTTGAGAACCAGAGTTCTAAACTTTAGAGCTTGGTTTGGAGATCAGGGATGGCTTCCCTGGTGGCTCAGAGGTTAAAGCGTCTGCCTCCAATAAGGGAGACCTGGGTTCGATCCCTGGGTCGGGAAGATTCCCTGGAGAAGGAAATGGCAACCTACTCCCGTATTCTTGCCTGGAGAATCTCATGGAGGGAGGAGCCTGGTAGGCTGCAGTCCATGGGGTCGCAAAGAGTCAGACACAACTGGGTGACTTCACTTTCACTTTTTCACTTTTGGAGATCAGTATCACCAGGGAGCTTGGTAGAAATGGAAAATCCCACACCCACCCCAGATCAACTAGATTAACAATCTACACTTTAACATGGTCCCTGGGAGAACTCCTTGTTCTTCAGCATTAGGGAAACCCTCCTGATTTTCAAACTTCAAACATGCTGGAATCCCTGGAGGAGTTAGAAAGATACTGGCATCTGGGCCCACCCCAGGAAACTCTGATTCATAGGAGTCCTGATGTGTTACTTCGATCCTGGGTTTTGCTGTTGCATCCCATAGGATTCAAGGCATTCATTTGTCCCCCGTTATTTCCTGTAAATTGGCAGTTAAATCTAACAGTTGGGTTAGATTTAAGTGGTTTCTTTTTCTTTTTCCTTCCCCAACCTTCTTAAAATTGCTTCCAGGTTAAAGGTCTCTGTTTGCATCAGGAGACCCATAATAACTGGTTATTTCTCTTTTTGTGGCATTAATAGCTACTCCTTATTGTTGCTTAGATCCATTCATTCATTAGTTTAAAAAATCATGGTAATTGTTGATTTTATCCTTTTGTTTACAAGGAACAGATGCATATTTTCTCTAAATTCATTTATTGTGCTTATCTTTTTTTTTTTTTTTTTTTTTTAATATACTCCTCACTGTTAGAACTTACATGCCAGAGAAAGGTTTCTGTCTGTTTGGTGATAGATCCCAGTGCCTGCAAACGCGCCTGGAACGTGTGTGCTCTGTGCTCAGTCCTGTCCGACTCTTACAGCCCGCCAAGAGCTGCTTAATAGATATTTGAGTAGATTAATGAATTAACTCATAGTCAGGGCTTTGAAAACTTAGGCTTCATAATAGAACGAAATGTTATCAAGCTTGACATCGTAGAAAATAGAACTGTTTGCACTCAGAACTGGGAGGGGAAAAGGTGCTTGGACAGGTTGCGGGGCACACCCCATTTTACAGAGTGGCTAGCCCAGCGCTTCTGTCTCTGACTCCTGGAACTGGAGATCAAGGTTCCAGTGCCAGGCGTTACTGTTGGTCGCTTAGTTGTGTCTGGCTTTTTGCGACCCCCAGGGACTGCAGCACGCCAGACTCCTCTGTCCTCCACTATCTCCCGGAGCTTACTCAAACGCATGTCCCTTGAGTCAGCGATGCCATCCAGCCATCTCATCCTCTGTTGCCCCCTTCTCCTCCCGCCTTCAGTCTTGCCCAACATCAGTCTTTTTCCATTGATTCGGCTCTTCACATCAAAAAGCCAAAGTGTTGGAGCTTCACCTTCAGCGTCAATCCTTCCAGTGAATGTTCAGGGGTGGTTTCCTTTAGAACTGACTGGCTTGCTCTCCTTTCAGTCCAAGGGATCCTCAGGAGTCTTCTCCAGCACCACAGTATGGAAGCTGGGGTAGTGTCACCATTTAGCTCTGGGGAGTGGGCGGGGAGAACAGAGCACCTGCAGCTGGGTGGCCGTGCAGCCTCTGGTCCCTGCAGANTCCAAGGGATCCTCAGGAGTCTTCTCCAGCACCACAGTATGGAAGCTGGGGTAGTGTCACCATTTAGCTCTGGGGAGTGGGCGGGGAGAACAGAGCACCTGCAGCTGGGTGGCCGTGCAGCCTCTGGTCCCTGCAGAGACAGACATCCAGAAGTCCCCGCGTGGCTCAGGCCAGGGGGTTCTTGGAATTGTCCTGAGTTGCAGGCTTCACTGTTCCTTGATTTCTTTTGTAAAATGAAAGTGTTCCTTCTCTTTTTCATTGCTTCCATAGCTTTAGCCTCTGTTTTCCTGACTTTTGACTAAAAGCTCCTGACACCAGAGGCTGCACACTTTTTTTCAGGTATTGTGGTCACGGAGGACACAGCGGCCATACGCATCCCCACGGTTGTGTTTCCCTTGGGCTAGTGGGTGAAGCTTTAAGTCATAGATCTGTCTGTGTCTCTCGATTCATCTCTGGTCCAGCAGGCAGCACCCGGCAGCTGCAGCGCCCAGCCACGGCTCTCTCCAACCCTGAGGACAGAAGGGGAACATGAGGTAGAATATACTGCCTGAGGTTTTTATTTTATTTTAATTTTATTTTATTTTTTTGTTTGTTTGTTTGTTTAATACATCTGAAAAGAATGCATATACAAAGAATTGAGACATGAGAAAGCATTGGTTCAACACTAATGAAATCTACAAGAATTAGGATTTGGGGAAGGTGGGGAAGATAACCTAACATTTTTAAAACTTGAAAACTGCAACCAAAATAAGCTGATAAAATCCTTACTAACACTTATGAAGAGTCTTCATAAGACTCTCCCTAGGGTTTTTACTGAACTAGAGAGCCTCACCTGGCTGCTCTAGGTCTCCTTGTATCCAAAACAGAAATAAGGGGATTCCCCTGACTGGTCCCCACATTGTTAAAGGCTCTCCCCCCCACACCCCACCCCCAGCTTCTTAATGAAGCAGGTCTCCATCCTCGCGACTTGGAAGAGGATGTGAATCATCCCAGGCATCTGTCTTCCAGCACCACCCCTTGGATTTCCTCTATATACCAGGTCTTCAGCTGTGTTCTAGGAACACCATATCATACACTATTAAGCTGCTGTTTGTTTGTTTGTTTAATACATCTGAAAAGAATGCATATACAAAGAATTGAGACATGAGAAAGCATTGGTTCAACACTAATGAAATCTACAAGAATTAGGATTTGGGGAAGGTGGGGAAGATAACCTAACATTTTTAAAACTTGAAAACTGCAACCAAAATAAGCTGATAAAATCCTTACTAACACTTATGAAGAGTCTTCATAAGACTCTCCCTAGGGTTTTTACTGAACTAGAGAGCCTCACCTGGCTGCTCTAGGTCTCCTTCTATCCAAAACAGAAATAAGAGGATTCCCCTGACTGGTCCCCACATTGTTAAAGGCTCTCCCCCCCACACCCCACCCCCAGCTTCTTAATGAAGCAGGTCTCCATCCTCGCGACTTGGAAGAGGATGTGAATCATCCCAGGCATCTGTCTTCCAGCACCACCCCTTGGATTTCCTCTATATACCAGGTCTTCAGCTGTGTTCTAGGAACACCATATCATACACTATTAAGCTGCGTGTCTATCCTAAGCATATTAAGACAATGACTGACAGGGGGGAAAAAAAAGTTTTTAAATTATGTACTCAATCCATTTGGTGTATTTCAAAAGGTGCAATACTTTTCATTTATCAGTGAAAGAAGTTAGAAATTAACTTCAAAAAAAAAAAAAATCAGCAAATGGCAAACAAATTTCCTTGAGAGTCACAGTCACATATATAGTGCATCCTAGAAAAGAGGAGGGGCAAGACAGGTTCCACCCACTTTCATGAGTTTCATCAAATACTGGACCTACTCAAGGGTGGAGAGAAAAGGCAACTTTCAAAAAGGAGTATATTATTAAATGAGGCGTTTACCATACTCCTTCCTAAGAGCACCAGGTGGGGAACATGTCCTCTAAACCAGATCTAGGAAGTGGAACATGGAATCAATCTGTCCTCCTCCCCTAAGGGCTGTCCAATGGTTAATGGATTTAAAAAAAAAAAAAGGACTAAATATAAACAAATCCCACACACACTCCCCCGCCCAAACGAAAAAAAAGAAAGGAAAAAAAAAAACAACACTAGATATCCCAGATTACTCACCAGAGTGGAACCCGGGAACAGCTTCGGCAGCCCAAATTAGTCTGTTACAGAGTCATCACAAGCATGCCTTGCTTTTAAACAAACAAAAACAAATAATAATAATTTTTTTGAAACAACAAAACAAAAACTAGTACTGATCACTTTTCTGACAATACACAATTACTCAAAATTAACTGTATTGAGAGGGAAGGGGGCCATACCTATGGGCCTTGTCTCACACAAGTGCATGTGGGTAGGTGCAGGGCATTTGTCATTATTGCAAAAACGAATTTTAATTTTTAATCTTTAGTTTGATTTAAACATTGCTTTTAGTATGATGCCGACACCAGATGTGCAGAAAGGGCTCTGGAGAGACGTTCATAGCAGCACACACCTGCGGCTCTTCTTCGGTTCTGGAGGCTCCAGGGCAGCCAATATTGCTTCATCAAATACATTCTTTAGGCCTTTCTGTGTGAGTGCAGAGCACTCCACAAAGTTGACAGCCTTCAGATCACGGGCCAGGTTTTCAGCAGTCTCTGGAGTGATAGGCTTCTGCTTATTCTTAGCAAGTTTCTCAATAGTAGAGGGGTCATCTCTGAGATCAATTTGGGTCCCAACAAGCAAGAAAGGAGTCTTTGGACAGTGGTGAGTTATCTCAGGCACCCACTTTTCTTTCACATTTTCGAATGAGGATGGAGAGACCACTGAAAAGCAGACTAGAAATACATCTGTCTGTGGATAACTCAGCGGTCGTAATCTGTCATGATCCTCTTGCCCTGCAGTATCAAAAAGTCCAAGAGTATATGGCTCTCCACCAATCATAACTGTGACAGCATAGTTGTCAAAAACAGTTGGTACATACTCAGATGGAAATTTGTTTGTTGTGTAGGATATCAGGAGACATGTTTTACCAACAGCACCATCACCCACAACAACGCACTTAATTGTCTGCATTGCTGAAACAGTTTTGTATCCACTTTAAATATTTCAAATTTGATGACCTCAGCTCCTCCGCCGGGGCCTGCCTGAGGTTTTTAAACAGACTTAGTAAGTATTTCAGAGGTGTGTGAAAACCAGACGGATTGGAGAGGGAGAAACGAAGAGGGAGTTCAGAAGTGTCTCGGGATGGCGAGAAGGTGACCAGGAGAGGGTGGGGTCTGGAGCCAGGGGCCGGCACTGTGGGAAGGAGGGTGTGGCGAGCGCACACCTTAGTCTCCAGGCAACAGCGTAGAGAGGGCTGGGCGTGTGAGCTGCTCACTTGGGGGTGAATGGAAGACCACCGGGGCTCGCGGCTGTGACCTTGAAGGCTCAGCTTCAGCTGGTAATCAGGGCTGTATCCTAGTTCCCAGCGCAGTGTGTGTGCTTTAAATGCTTCTGATCTGACCTGCTGGGAGGAACTGCAGGATGTGGGAAGACCCTTCAAGCTGCAGGAGGTAGTTGATTTGGAATAGTCAGATTTGAACTTGTTGCCTAGGCGGGTGGGTATTAAACTTCAGGGTGCAGCAAATGAGTTGGGGGGATGGTTGTTAATGTTCCCATCTGGGACTTAACTGCCTGGTGGTCCACTAGTGAAGAATCCACCTTCCAATGCAGGGGACTCAGGTCTGATCTCTAGTCGGGGAGCTAAGGCCGCACATGGCACGGGGCAACTAAGCCCCCGAGGCCACAACCAGGATTACACTTGCAGCAGCCTGATGCAGCTAAAAATAAATATATTTTTAAAAATATACTCTTATCCAGGAGGTTTGGATGGGCTCAAGAATTTGCATTTGTAATAAATTACTCTGTGACGCTGCCAGAACCACACTTGACTGCTTTGCTAAGGAAGGGACACCCCCAGAAAGGATTCCTAAAGAGGGAACTGGGGGAGGGGTCACAGCTGGAGACTGTTGCCAGCCTACACAGCTGCAGCTGAGCTCAACAGGCTCAGGAAAAGGCCAAAGATTAGATTGAGATCAGTGGATTTATCAGCAAGCCCAGAGAAAGGAAATCAGCGGGTTCTGATAAAAGAGCATTGCATCATAGCACATAGTGATTTATCTTGGGGTTTAAAGCATAGGGAAGGAGGTGAGCCGTGGTAGAGATTGGAGATTCAAGAGAATCAGAGAGTCATGCATGTGCCTCTAACTTTTTTTGGCTTCAACCTGTAGTAAGAAACACATTTTACCCCAGTCATAAGCGCTTATGTAACTGTTAGCTTTTTGGCGACTTTATTATTTGCAGTCCACTCTGGTGTGCCTGTTTCTTTAAAAACAGTGCTGGTCATAGCTCTGTTGAGTATATTGATTTCATGATCTAGTGAAGTAATGACCCCTAATTGGACAACATTGCTTCCAGAGATGGGCTGGATTAGGTGATGGGAGTCAGAAAGTGAGGGCGCTGGGAAGTGCAGATGTTGGAGTTATCTGGGTGTTTCGTGGTTTGGAGATGGTTATTGGTAGCAGGCAATCGCAACCCACTCCAGTACTCTTGCCGGGAAGGTCCCATGGTTGGAGGAGCCTGGTAGGCTGCAGTCCACGGGATCGCTAGGAGTCAGACACGACTCCACTTTCACTTTCATGCATTGGAGAAGGAAATGGCAACCCACTCCAGTACTCTTGCCTGGAGAATCCCAGGGATGGGAGAGCCGGGTGGGCTGCCGTCTATGGGGTCGCACAGAGTTGGGCACGACTGAAGTGACTTAGCAGTAGCAGCATTGGTAGCAAGACCAGTGAGTTTGGACAGCTCGTATGCATGATCATCAAAGTCCTGTATGCTAAGTTTAAGGACTCGGGGAAAATGAAAGCAGTTCTTGGCATGGGTTGTGTCCCAGATCCATGACTTTGGTCCTGATGGACCCTTCTTCCCAAGTACTTGACAGCCTCACTTCAGTTCAGTTCAGTCGCTCAGTCGTGTCCGACTCTTTGCGACCCCATGAATCGCAGCACGCCAGGCCTCCCTATCCCTCACCATCTCCCGGAGTTCACTCAGACTCACGTCCATCGAGTCCGTGATGCCATCCAGCCATCTCATCCTGTGTCGTCCCCTTCTCCTCCTGCCCCCAATCCCTCCCAGCATCAGAGTCTTTTCCAATGAGTCAACTCTTCGCATGAGGTGGCCAAAGTACTGGAGTTTCAGCTTTAGCATCATTCCTTCCAAAGAAAACCCAGGGTTGATCTCCTTCAGAATGGACTGGTTGGATCTCCTTGCAGTCCAAGGGACTCTCAAGAGTCTTCTCCAACACCACAGTTCAAAAGCATCCATTCTTCGGCGCTCAGCTTTCTTCACAGTCCAACTTTCACATCCATACATGACCACAGGAAAAACCATAACCTTGACTAGGCGGACCTTAGTCGGCAAAGTAATGTCTCTGCTTTTGAATATACTATCCAGGTTTGTCATA
>SJYX01024683.1:141611-166496 GCA_006410675.1 Oreotragus oreotragus
AGTGCTGCACTCAATATGCCAGCAAATTTGGAAAACTCAGCAGTGGCCACAGGACTGGAAAAGGTCAGTTTTCATTCCAATTCCAAAGAAAGGCAATGCCAAAGAATGCTCAAACTACCGCACAATTGCACTCATCTCACACGCTAGTAAAGTAATGCTCAAAATTCTCCAAGCCAGGCTTCAGCAATATGTGAACCGTGAACTCCCTGATGTTCAAGCTGGTTTTAGAACAGGCAGAGGAACCAGAGATCAAATTGCCAACATCCGCTGGATCATGGAAAAAGCAAGAGAGTTCCAGAAAAACATCTATTTCTGCTTTCTTGACTATGCCAAAGCCTTTGACTGTGTGGATCACAATCAACTGTGGAAAATTCTGAAAGAGATGGGAATACCAGACCACCTAACCTGCCTCTTGAGAAATCTGTATGCAGGTCAGGAAGCAACAGTTAGAACTGGACATGGAACAACAGACTGGTTCCAAATAGGAAAAGAATTACGTCAAGGCTGTATATTGTCTCCCTGCTTATTTAACTTGACAGCCTAGCAGATCGAAACCTACTCCTCCTCATTTTATCCCTGTGATCTCGTGACTGCTATTCCAGAAGATGCTCTTTAGGGTCAGGGAAGGGATAGAGAGTGATACATAAGTGTTTTTCTTTTTGGAGAATAAACATGGAAAGTCATTCAAAGCTAATCTGAAAGCTACTAAAACGTTTGTATAAATAGTGCCCATTTTGTAACAGTCATGAAGTGTGAGACTCAGTTAACAGCCTTGAAGGTTTATCTTCTGTTGTGAAAATACTGGGTGAAAAAACTTAGTATTCTGAATCACCATTGCAAAATACATATAAATATGGCAATGCTATTTTTGATCTTGTAAAAAAGTTCAGAAGAAACTTTTTAAAAATGATTTTTATGATTTTTAAAACTGAGGTGGTTCTTAGTTTGGAGGGGGACTATTTGGAAGATAGTAGTGGGGTACTGAAACATGTTATTTTCAACCCTTTTAAAGACAGTACTGTTACAGAATGAGCGATTTATGTCTCTGTATTGGTAAACCCGCATCTGTTCACACGCTGCTTTTCCTTTTCTCTCAGATCACGCCTGTATTGTTTTCATACAACGTCTCTCCAAAGAGTTGATCTGGAGTTGAGATTCTCTTCAGATTTAAAACTTAAGGCACCTTCTGAGAGCATGACCACTGTTGAAGCACCTTCAGGAAATAACTAGTGTTTCAGAATCTGAATTGGATTAGGGAAAAAGCCAAAGTCAATGTGTGAACTTACTATGAGGCCACTTTGAAAGGTGCTCAAGTAAAGAACATAATTTGCTGTAGATTAGCGAAGCCTTTTGTAGCTGCTGCAGGCAGACTGCTTGTGAACTTGACCAGGGAGCTGAAAGGCCGGGTTGGAGGAGGAGATTGATGAGGGCACCGCTCGAAGCCAGGAGTGACTAGAGCCGGGACTGGGAGCACTGTGCGTACTGGGGTGTGCTTACTGAGAATAGCTGCCATTTAGTGCTGACCTGTAAAGGTTCAGCGCTGGTCAGCCTGTAGCTCCACTTTTGATGGAAACAGTAGCCTCCCTGGTCCTTCTTGATTCAAGTATCTAATGATCTCCCCTTGGGGGAGAGTCCAAGGATGGAAGACCCTAGGGAGACCTAGCTTTTCCTCAGTCCCACTTCTGCTCATGAATAATCCCCTTTTCCAGTGGGGAGCTGGGGTTTCAGCTCTCATGCCCCAGTTGCTCCCGAAAAGGAGAGCTTGCCGTCAGCCTGCCTGTGACCTGAGCTGAACGACGTTGTCTGCTTTTGTCAGAATAATTACTTGTGTTTTCCAGTTAAATGTTCGTTTAGCCTGTCAAGTAACTTACGCCTTTTATAAAGAGATGAATAGGGAACTTTCACTGGGTATGTGCCAATAATCATGCTTTCAGTGTGGTCTGCTGGTTGTCTGTGCCTGCGATTTTGCACTTAATCTCATGCTGTCTTGTTTACTGTGTGTAGAAGAAGTGAAGAAGTGTTAGTCGCTCAGTCGTGTCCAGCTCTTTGCGAACCCGGGGACCGAGGCCATCAGGCTCCTCTGGCCCTGGGATTCTCCAGGCAAGAATACTGGAATGGGTTGCCATTCCCTTCTCCAGGGGATCGTCCCAGCCAGGGACTGAAACCGGGTCTCCTGCATCGCAGGCAGATTCTTCACTGCTGAGCCTCCAGGGAAGCCCTTATGGCGTGTAACCTTTCAGTTTGGTCGTCACTTCGGAAATTGACTCAATAGTTTACGAGGCTGTTTCCCCCACCCCTGCAAGTAACGCTGTTGAGACTTATCTGGTGCCAACACACTATGGTTTGTTACTATCTAATCCAGTGTTTCCTACTGATTGCCCTCTTTGGGGAAGCTTAACATGTATAGCATAGCATACCTTCTTTCTTTCACTGGTTTTAATCTAATTCTACTTAGAAAAAGTTATAAAACTCATTTTTAATTCCTTTTTTAAAAATTCGTTAAAACTTTTCAGCATTGCTAACTTATAAAAGAGGTGTTTGTTTGTTTGTTTTCCTTCTTGCTGCTTTCATTGCATAAAAGAGTTTTGTTATATTTTGAGCTAAAAGTTCCTTAAGGGGCTAGTATCTCACCTGACCTAGGCCAGGTGTTACCTACCGTCTCCCTCATCAAAATTTTCTCAAAGTCAGAACTTTTCCTCCATGGACATACTCTTCCCTCTTAAAATACACAGTCACAGATGAGCTAAGGCTGGGTCGTGTGTGTCCCTTTAGGAAAACCGAGCACACAGACGCAGGGCAGTGGGCACACAGTGCGGTGCCAATGCAGCGTGGCTCCTTCTGCCCACAGTGTGCTGGAGTGTGTGGCATTGACAGGCGACCACTGCAGCTCTGTCACAGGAGGCCGGCACTCGGGCACCAACACAGACTAGACACCTGCTTTTTACTGGGTTGCTGCGAACATAATTGCGATTTCAGATCATGAATTTTAAATCATTATAACTAGGCTCAAACACGTCTTTATTAATCAAAATGGGAACCATTACAATCAATACATTTTCGCCAGTGAGAGCTAAGTTTGTTTATTCCTGTGGTGTGAAAACCTGTTCTCCGGGATTCGATGAACTCATGGAAAGCATTTTCTGCCTCCTGCTGGTAGTGGAAGCGTTTTCCCTGCAAAAAGTTGTCAAGATGCGTGAAGAAGTGGCAGTCGGTTGGCAAGAGGTCGAGTGAATATGGCAAATGAGGCAAAACTTCGTAGCACAGCTTGTTCCGCTTTTTGACGTGTTTGGTTGTGCAGTCGGGCGACGTCATGGAGAAGAACTGGGCCCTTTCTGTTGACCAGTGCCGGCTGCGGACCTTGCTGCTTTCAGTGCCTCTCATCGATTTGCTGAGCGTGCTTCTCAGATGTAATGATTCTCCGGGATTCAGAAAACTTAGTGGACCAGACGGGCAGCAGACCGCTGGACGGTGGCCGCGACCTTCTGTGGTGCAAGTTCGGCTTTGGGGAGTGCTCTGGAGCTGCTTCCCAGTCTGACCACTGAGCTGGTCACTGCCGGTTGTATAAAATCCACTTTTCATCACACATCACAACCCAACAGAGAAATGGCTCGCTCGTTGTTGCGTAGACTTAAGACAACACTTTAAAGTGACTATTTTTTAAATTTTGATCTGCTCATGTGGCACCTGCTTACTGAGCCTTTTCACCTTTCCAATTTGTTTTTAATGCCAAACGACCATAGAGTGGTCAACACTGAGTTCTTCAGCAGTTTCTCACGTACTTGTAAGAGGGTCGGTTTCAGTGATTGCTCGGCATCGGTCCTTGTCACCTTCCGGTTGCTGGCGACTGTGCTCCTCATCTTCCAGGCTCTCATCTGTCTCATTTGCGAAACTTCTTGAACCACCACTGCACTATACGTTCCTTAGCGGTTCCTAGGCCAGATGCATTGTTGATGGTGCAAGTTGTCGCCATTGCTTTATGACCCATTTTGAACTAGAATAAGAAACTGCTTGAATTTGCTTTTTGTCTAACATTATTTCCCTAGTTTAAAATAAATATGAAATAAACAGCACATAATAAGTCATTAGTAAAAAAGCATAAAGCAAGAAACACACATTAAAATGATGTATAACATAACCATATTTATTCCAATATCAAGTGGAAAATTCCAGCAGTGCAAAACCGCAATTACTTTTGGACTAACCTTTTGACCTCTTTGCTGGTCATGTATATGAGTTGACATCTTTTGTGGTCTGAGTGTGAGTGTGCCCATCAAAGGTCTGAGCACGTGTGTTTACAGTGTGTCAGGCACTGCGTTTGTCTTGGTAGACTGATTAGTGAAAGAAGGTCCTTTCAGACAACTTTTAAGCATGAAAAAGAAAACAAGACCGCTGTGAGAGGATGACTGGCAGGGAGTGGTGTGCCTCCGGTTGGGCGGTCTTAGAGAGGGATGTTTGAACTCAGGCCAGAATAACAATAAAAGTGTGTACATTCAGAGATGGGGGTGGGTGGCTGGGACAGAGGCATGAAGGCGGCAGAACTTGGTGAACGTGGAAGTATCTGACTGGAGCTTGGGGGTGGTGGTGGATATGAAGATGGAGGGATACGACCGAGCTTCTCTGGTGGCTCAGATAGAGAGCGTCTGCCTGAGCCGCAGGAGACCCAGGTTCCATCCCTGGGTCGGGAAGATCCCCTGGAGAAGGCAATGGCAACCCCCTCCAGGACTCTTGCCTGGAAAATCCCATGGACGGAGGAGCCTGGTAGGCTACAGGACACAGGGTCGGACACGACTGAGCGACTTCACTCACTTGGGGGTGGGGGTGCGCAGCAGATGAGGTAGGGATCCCTGGTGGGCAGAGCCTGGGGCCGTGGGCTGTGGTTCGGAGGTGGGGCTTATTCTGATGGCAGTGAGGGTTTTAAGCAGGACAGTAACACTTAATTTTCAGAAGCTCTTGTAGACTGCTTTGTAGAGAACAATTTCAGTTTTTAGGCATCCTAAAGATGCTCTGAACTGTGCTTACTGCACATGCGTCCAGAGAGGCCTGCCAGCTTGGGGCTTTTCTCATCATCTCCCACAGCCCCAACTTTGAAGCACGTGTGTTTATTAGTTGGAGTGTGTGGGGACTGCCTCTGGTGTGAAAGTTTGAGCCACACGTCTCTTCTCTGTGCTCTGGAGGGAGGTGGGCCCCACAAGTGTGAACCTCGGCTTCCCAGACTGCTCTCCTTGGCCCTCCCTGCATGCCCTTTGAGGTGGAAGTTCCATGCGATGCGGCAGGCCCATAAGATGGGTGTTTAATAATGCTCTAAGCATGTAAGAGGAGGAGGGGTTTGGGGTGAGATTAGGGAGGGACCACTTCCTGTTTCCTGCTGATAAAATCAGTCTGCGCTCCATATTCGCAGGTTCTACATCCTTCAGCCAACCTCGGATGGAAAATATTGGGTTGGGGGACAAATTCCAGAGAGTTCCACAAAGCAGAACTTGGATTTGTTACACACTGACAACTATTTACATGGTGTTTGCTCTGTATTATTGGGTATTATAAGTAATCTGGAGATGTATGTTGTCTTCTATCGTATTCTCTTCCATTCTAGTCTGTTACAGGATATCAGATATAATCCCTGTGCTGTACAGTGGGACCTTATTGTTTAGAGTTTAACTTTGCTAGTCCCAAACTCCTCATAGATCCCCGCCCCACCTTCCCCCTTTGGTAACCATAAATTTGTTTTCTGTGTCGGTGAGTCTATTTCTGTTTTATTTTGTAAGTTCACTGATACTCTACCAATTTTACATGAGGGACTTAGAGTTTTGGTGTCTGAGAGGATTCCTGGAGCCAGTCCCCTGGGACTCAGCAGGATAGCTGCAATGTGGCCTTGCCCTCTTTCTTCACAGGGTCCCTGTTCTCAAGCCCTCCAGTAGAAATTGACTGACAGCAGAGGGGGAGAGAACTGAAGGCTGGCTCTTGATTTGTTAAAATAGACTTTTATCACATATTTTCAAATGGTGTGTGTGTGTGTGTTAATCGCTCTGCTGCTGCTGCTGCTAAGTCACCTCAGTCGTGTCCGACTCTGTGCGACCCCATGGACTGCAGCCCACCAGGCTCCTCTGTCCATGGGATTTTCCAGGCAAGAGTACTGGAGTCGGGTACCATTGCCTTCACTCAGTCATGTCCAATTCTGTGCAATCCCATGGACTGTAACCCACCAGGCCACTCTGTCCATGGGATTCTCTAGAGAAGAATACTGGAGTGGGTTGCCATTCCCTTTTCCAGGAGATCTTCCTGACCCAGGGATCGAACCCAGGTCTCCTGCCTTGCAGGCAGATTATTTACCAGGGAAGCCCATTTTCAGATTATCCTCTTTAAAAACTATGCTTGATAACACTTACAACATCCATAAATTAAAGAACTCAAAGAAACTAATCATGCTGTATTAATTTTATGTTCATAATTAATAACCAGATTTCAGGGACACGAGAGGAAATTAGCTTAGACCTCATTTAAAGGTTTGTTTACTTTTAACAAACTGTGTGATATGCTTATTGGTTAGTACTGTTTGTTAGTATCAGAGACATGTTTAATTCATAGTAGCTTCATTGCTTAAATTCCTATTGTATATATAAAATATATTTCTTCTTAGACTATTTTTGGTAAAATTATTTTTTTACCTTAATATACCGATACATACTGAGCTGTTGCTCTCTTTTATAGGGAAATCCTCGCTGACGATTCAGTTTGTTGAAGGCCAATTTGTTGACTCCTACGATCCAACCATAGAAAATAGTAAGTATTGTTTTCAGGGATTTATAAGCTGAGAAGCCTGCGTTTTGCTTATCAGCAGCCACTGTGTATTCCTGGAGGCTTTGATTGCAAAGAGTATTCAATTAAACCTATAGATCTTCAGCCGGGGGCCCAGAAGAACTTCCACAGCTTTACCCATTTCACACGGAATGAATTTTACTTCACACTGAATGAATGATGTCCAGATCCCATTATCTCAAAGTTGCTACTCATTTCCATAGGATGAAGTTCCACATTGGAACCTCCTATTAGAGATGCTGCTATAAGGAAAGAGAGTATGCAGTCTTTTCTTTCCCCTTCTCACCGGTAGCCCATTCTAGCAATTCCAGGCTTGAAAGGATGAAAACACTCCAGTTCCTTTGTACCTTACTTCTGTAGATGCTCTAGTCCCCACAGCCCCTTCCAGCTCTAAAGACGAGAGGAGGCCGTGGAGAGTGAGCTGTTTCAGGACTGGAGCGAGCCCTTGCAATGTTTTCTGAAAAGTTGTATCCAGAGCTCGTTGGCATTTCAGGCCATGAGTTTGAGGTAACCCCTGCCAGTCTCGGGAAGGGAGGTATCCTGACTACATCCTGTGTTGATGTGTTTAGCTGGCATTGACTAGTGTACCAGTGTGAGGAGCAGATTCATCTGAATGCTACGTGCACAAGCTTGGTTGCCTCAGCGTCAGAATAAGGACAGAATAACCCATGACCTTGCCCTTAATATTTGCTATACGTAGCAATCTCAAAGTTTGTGTCATTAAAGAGCTAAGGCTTATTGGGGAATTTTATCCATAGAAGACAGTTTTCATGGCAAGCTCTGCCCTAAAAGTGGTTCTTCTAATTGTGTAGCTTTGTGCCATTTAAAATTGAATTGGAAGGAAAGTCATGTTGTATATAAATACATTGTCTTTGTATGTAAGTAATGGACCTGGTGAAAGTGGGACTTGCTTACCTTGATGCTATCTCAAAACCAGAATATAATCCTACCTTGAAGCCTGTCAGCATCATCCTTAATCACATTTTTAATATTTTCCTAACATTTAGTATTCAGTAATAAAGATTGAATTCTCAGTATTTATTAAATTTTTTGGCAAGAGCAGAAATGATTGTCCGAGTATGAGTCCCTTTAAAGTTCATGAGGTGGGACCTCCCTGGTGGTCCAGTGGCTAAGAGTTCTCCTGCCAGCCCAGGGGATGCAGGTTCGATCCCTGGTCCGNGAATTCTCAGTATTTATTAAATTTTTTGGCAAGAGCAGAAATGATTGTCCGAGTATGAGTCCCTTTAAAGTTCATGAGGTGGGACCTCCCTGGTGGTCCAGTGGCTAAGAGTTCTCCTGCCAGCCCAGGGGATGCAGGTTCGATCCCTGGTCCAGGAAGATTTCACATGCCACGGAGCGACTGCTGAGCCCTTGCTCCAGAGCCCACGCTCCGCAACAAAGGAAGCCCAAGCACTGCAGCCAGAGACGAGCTCCTGCTCACCACAGCCAGAGAAAGCCCGTGCAGCAGTGAAGACCCAGTGCAGACAAAACAGTAAAAAAAAATTTTTAAGTTTATGAGGCATATACAGTTCCGTATATGAGGCTCCTGACTAACTGACACAGTGAGAAACCCGCCACCCTTTCCCCCACTGTGTAGCGGAAGAAAATTGCTCTGAGAAAACAAGGAACGAGCAAGGAAATGGTTGTCATAAACTTGTTGGTAGCATCATAAATGAATGTGTGGTTTTATGGTTTTAAAAAACACTACTCTAAATCTGGGAATTGCTACACCTAACTTTATAATCTGGTCCAAGTACCCTTTCCCCCACTGTGTAGCGGAAGAAAATTGCTCTGAGAAAACAAGGAACGAGCAAGGAAATGGTTGTCATAAACTTGTTGGTAGCATCATAAATGAATGTGTGGTTTTATGGTTTTAAAAAACACTACTCTAAATCTGGGAATTGCTACACCTAACTTTATAATCTGGTCCAAGCTGTTGCTAACATTCAGTAGTAACACATCTCTGAAGTATCACTGCAAAAGCAAAAATTCTGGGACTCGGTCATCTTTTAACAGGGGTTTAGGAGAATAGCACCAATAAAACCATGGTAATATTTTCTAGTTTGAGGAAATTTCTAGACCAAATACTGCTCTGCCAATGTGCTTTCTTATATACTGTAATGTTACTCCCACAACTCAATTCAAACTAGATTGATAGGATGAAGTGTAACGGTGGTGGTGGGTGAGTTGCTCAGTTGTGTCGACTCTGGGGCCCCATGGACTGCAGCACGCCAGACCTCCATGTCTTTGTCTTTCACTGTCTCCTGGAGTTTGCTCAGACTCATGTCCGTTGAGTCGGTGATGCCATCTGACCATCTTGTCCTCTGTTGTCGCCTTCTCCTGCCTTCAATCTTTCCCAGCATCAGGGTCTTT
The DNA here is from genome assembly GCA_006410675.1 of Oreotragus oreotragus. Lineage (NCBI taxonomy): Eukaryota > Metazoa > Chordata > Mammalia > Artiodactyla > Bovidae > Oreotragus > Oreotragus oreotragus. The sequence goes on from SJYX01024683.1 coordinate 150,798, forward strand.
TCAATGAGTCAGTTCTTTGCATCAGGTGGCAAAAGTATTGGAGTTTCAGCTTCAGCATCAGTCCTTCCAATGAATATTCAGGACTGATCTCCTTTAGGATGGACTGGTTGGATCTCCTTGCAGTCCAAGGGACTCTCAAGAGTCTTCTCCAACACCACAGTTCAAAAGCATCAGTTCTTTGGCACTGAGCTTTCTTTGTAGTCCAACTCTCACATCCATACATGACTACTGGAAAAACCATAGCTTTGACTAGATAGACCTTTGTCGCAAAGTAATGTCTCTGCTTTTCGTATGCTGTGTAGGTTGGTCATAGCTTTCCTTCCAAGGAGCAAGTGTCTTAATTTCATGGCTGCAGTCACACCTCAGTTGAAACTAAATTGACATGATGAAATCTCACAGTGGCAGTTTATAATTTAAAGGAAAAATAGCAGCAGTTCACAGTCTCTGCCATCTGGAAGTAGCACTGTTAGTGAATTAGTGCAGCTCCTCACCAGAAGCTGGGAAATTCTCCTTAGGCGTTGCACGGCATCGCCACGCGTCGCATGGTGGGTGGCTTGTCCAGCAGACTATGAGCTAGGAGCCCTCAGCACACACTAGTGACACAGGTCTTATTCTGTGAGCGCCTCATCTTAGAGACCTCTATCAATACGCTGCTTATTAGGTTACCTTCAGCTCGTAAGCCTCTGTTCGTCTTGCTTGCGGCAGCTTCAGGGTTTGAGGTTGAAAATAGGAGGAATTTCTCTAGTGATTGGCAAAGAGAGGGAGAGAGGAGAGCCCAGGGACAGGCTCGCAGGAGCCGGCCACCTTTCCCTTCTACACCGGGAGGTTGTGTCGAGTGTCTTTCTGGGCTGTGGAACCCACAGGCGTGCCTCTCGTTGCACTTCTCTTTTCTCTGTAGTAACAAGAAGAGGCAGTGTTCCCGTGGCAGATGGAAGGTCTTCAGCTTCATTTCACTGCTGTGTGTAGGAGGGTTTACATCCTCTTCCTAGGCAAGGAAATGCTAAAATGCTTATTAATATCTTGTTTCTTTTCCGTCTCTCCCCTCACTGGCCAGTACGTCCCCCGTTCGTTGGTTGAATCTCATGTCTTTCTGACCTGGCCTCGCAGTGCCCCTGACGCTCAGACCTTGCTGTCTGGTGACCCTGCCTCTCCTCTCAGCTCAGCTGTTTTCTTTAGCTTTCCCCGTTGCCCCTTGGATATTTCCTGGGCTTTCGCGCTGAACATAACTAAATCCAGCCATACCGCCCCGTGCCCACCGCTGCTCCTCCAGGCCTTCCTCTGCTGATAGCTGGTGACTCGGGCCTCGAACCGCTCGGCCCAGAAGCCCAGGAGTCGTCCTGATGTGCAGCCTCTGACACCTGCTTCCAGTCTGTGAGAAAACCCTCTTTCTCTCTCTCTGCACTGTGTCCAGAATCTGCCATTTCTCAGCCCTCCAGTCCAGGCCCCCATCCTTCTTAGATCATGATAGTCTAGATGGCGCCTCCCTGTGTCCTTCATCCATTTTCCTCCATCTCATTACTCATGGCATAGCCAGCGTGATCTTTTCTTTAAATACAGATCGCACCAGGTTACTTGCCACATCCTAGCGTGATCATTAACTTGCCCCTCTGTCCACTCCCCACCCTCACTGTTCTCACAGTCTCAGTGGCTTAGTCTTTCTCACTTTTCCTTGACTTTCTTACTTTTTCACTTGCAGTTTCAGCTCTGCCTGGATGCTTCTCATAGGGAAGCTAATTGACTGTATGTGTCTGTCTCTCCATCTCCTTATCCTCCCTTTCCTGGGGTGTCAGCTCACCGAGGTCAGAGACTGCAGTATCTTGAACACTTGGAACAGTGCTAGCAGTGATCACCAGTCCTCAGGAAAGAGTTCCCGAACGATGAATGTTCTGTCTCGGTGATCTTTTCCAGGTTTCCTGCTCACCAGCGTCCCTGACAGAGTTTCCATCAAGTCTCAGGTGCGCTTCTGGTCTCACCTGACTGAGTGTGATGGGGAGGGGGAGCAGGTCTTCACACCACACACCACAGCTGCCCCCAGCTGACAGGGATCAGGAGCACAGCGGAGTCAGTCCGCTGTGCGCCCCAAATTCAAGGTTGCAGCGTGCGGGAAGAGTACAGTAGCGTTTTTCTCTTAGAAGTGATGAAAGCAGCTTATCTTGGGTACTCCCTGTCTTGATATTATTCTGATTCAGTTTTCATCCAGTGTGATGATTTCACTGAAGTGATGGTTTTCAGAAAGAGCACAGGAATGAAAGTGTGTCAGTTGGCTTGGGTGGTCTGCTCTGCGATTCTCGCTTCCCTGATTCTAGCCCCACCCAGGTCGCGTCAGAAAAACTTGGTGCTAGGACGAGGCTCTTCGATTATCGCTTGTCTTGGGGGCCAGCCTTTCTCTCCCGGGTGAATTCATCATTGACATAAGATCTCTCCTTGAGACGGCTTTCTCTCAGGATTTTCATCAGTCGCTTTTTGCTTTCTCTTTCGTCTGTGGAACAAAGTGGCAGGAATGGGTCCTCTCTCAGTGGCGCAGGGGGTAGATTCTGTTGGCCGCTCCAGTCAGGTGGAGGGCCAGCCAGGAGACTGAGGACTCAGGCCGAGTCAAGATGGCTGGGCCTGGAGTGTGCAGAAGAAATCTGTTCCATTTATTTACCAGGGGCTCAGATGGTTATTTACCAGGGGTTCATATCCTGTTACTATTAATAGTTCTTTCCTCTTTCATCTCTATTTGTCTGCTGTCTTTCTCCTTAGAATTATGAACTTTCCCTAAGTGATTTGAGTCTCTTTCCCACCCACTCCCCAGCTAGGGAAAAGCAGTTGTGAAATTGCTTCCAGCCTTAAGCCAAGTCAGAGTGGTGACTTCACAAAGAACATCTATTCTGTGCTGTTCTATTTCTCGATAAAATTGTTTAATTTTTTATGCACTGGAAGTTCTTTGCACTTCAGTTAATATTAGTTCTTTGTGTTCTGACACCAGACTTGCTACAAATGAATGAAAAGCTGTGTGCTTTGGGGGCATTCTAGACCTCAGGCTTTACATGTTGCACTTTTCACAAGAGGGCCGTCAACAGAGTACTCATTCTGCTTTGTATAAGATACGAAGCATTGTCTGCTCTCAGTTTCTTTGAAAATAGTTCAAGGTTTGCCTGACGTTGGTTTTAGTAAGTCGTCACTGCTTAGTTCAATAATGGAAGAAGGGAAGAGTCTATTAAACTCAGACGTTCTTTTTTTGTTTCCTGGGACCTTTTTATGAGATTATTAAGGACTCCGCTTAATTGGATGTCATTGTTCAAGCTCTCAGTGATAGAAAGTTTGTTTTTTTTCTAGCTAACAAATATTTTAATTTCTTTTTCACTGTAGCTTTCACAAAATTGATCACAGTAAATGGACAGGAGTATCATCTTCAGCTTGTGGACACAGCTGGGCAGGTAAGTGTCAGAATCCCTTACAGCGTGTCCGGCGCCCTGCCCTGCTACTGATTTGTAAGCACAAGGACGATGCCACGAGAGCCCCTGTGATTTCGTGTGTTTGGACATCAGTAGGCTGTCTGCTTTTTCAAAGAGACTTATGGAAGTTTTTTCAAATAATTAGCTTGTTTTTCTACTTCACAATTTGTTTTGAATATATTCATGATGACATTGTAAAGGTTTATATTTATTACAGGATAGTTTTCTATTTTCTAAACATTGATTCCATATCAGAGGATCACATCAGTGCTTTTCCTCCTTTTGAAATACGTCTCCTATATTAAGAACAAAAGTAGATCTTTTCCAGGGGAAAAGGCATGGGAAAGGTGTAGGGCAGAAACAAGCTGGTTATATGGATTTATTATATGATTACAAGATTAAAGAGTGTCAGTTTTCCTTGCTAGACAGTAATTGCCAAAGGTAAGTAACCCTTCCCCCCGAGACACTCACAGGTGAATGTGACAGTGAAGGTGGAGAGTGGGTTGCCAGCACCAGTGGTGAAGAATCCACCTGCCAGTGCGGGAGACGTGAGAGGTGGGAGTTGGGGCCCTGGGTCGGGAGGACCCCCTGGAGGAGGGTGTGGCAGCCCGCTCCAGTATTCTTGCCTGGAGAAGCCCACGGGCAGAGGATTCGAGTGGGCTACAGTCCATGGAGTCGCAAAGAGGTGGGCATAACTGAAGCAACTTAGCACGCACACAAAGGATAAAAGAAGTGAAGAGAACTTCAAAGGAACAGAGAGAAACCTTTGACAGCTCATCTTCCCCATTACATGTCACCCAGTCCCACTTTGATTAAAAACCGCTTGTTCAGCTGAATTTATGACTGTTGCCTGAAGGCTGGGACCTGTAAAGACGCTGGGATGCCACCTTGTGTCTTAGAATCAACGGAGGATCAGACTGACAGGCAGGCAAGAGTCAGGTGAACTGGTCTGCCGTGTTAAACAGAGGCTTTTTTTCTGGAACCTGGGAAAACGGATAGATGCAGCCTGCCTTCTGGGCCTGGAATGAATTCCCTCTGCTTTATGTTTTGAAGTGAACGAAGAAGGAAAGTGTAAACCTGCCCCACCCCGCACCCCACAGTGAAGCAAGAGAATAGCTGTATTGAGTCATTTTGGCAGTGCAGGGAATCCTGGAGTTTCCTTTCTGGAAGCTTCAGATACAGCAAATATGTGTGTCCCAGAGCTGTGACACCCAACTCGTTCACTCAGCGTCCGTGACCTCATGGGGTTTTCTTAGAGTAGAGCCATTCTAGGATTTCAGTCAATGGGGTCCCTGCCCATTGCAGAGTGGGAGCCTGCTGGAACAAGAGAAACAGCAGAGCTCTTCACCAGCAACCTCATAGACAACTGACCTCCTAGATGACCGACCACATGGCTTAGAAACCAGCGTGGAAGAGCCCCTGGGGTAGGACCTTATTCTGAGTGTGTTCTATGAGGTTTTATTCTGCTCTAAAGCATAAACGTACACTTTGCCGTTAACTGTTTTAACGATGGAGTGATACAAAGAATGACCCCAGAAGGACCGGCGCTCTCGGACTGTGTCCACTGTGAGTGTGATAGGAACGTAGGCTAAGTCTTGAGCCCTGCTGTCCCCTTTGGGTTTTGTTACCACCGGCTCAGAATATTTAGATAATTTCTGCACAGAATATACCCAGATTAGGTGCTTTGAATAATTTGTTCTCATTGCAGCTAATAGTTCCTAAAGGCTGTATTCACACTTGGGAGACCATTAAAGGCTGTGCTGTGTTTATATAACGCTCAGGATGGTACAGCCAGGGCAGTATTTCTTGTGCCACGGTCCCACCCTCATTCTGTAGAAATTGGATGACATGGCACTTATACTTACTGCTCCAAGAGCTGTTTTTAAATTGGATTCCTGTGGGCTGGGTCTGGGGTAAGATTGTGGTAGCAAGGAACAATGGTTAAAGGGCAGTTTCCTTCAGTTAAAAAGCAGTCTGTAATAAATTTGTTCACTCACGCATTTGAGGAGTAAAATTACATGTAATCAATTACTGTATAGCAGTATTCAGAAAACTAAGATCATGGCATCTGGTCCCATCACATCATGGGAAATAGATGGGGAAACAGTGGAAACAGTATCAGACTTTATTTTTGGGGGCTCCAAAATCACTGTGGATGGTGATTGCAGCCATGAAATTAAAAGACGCTTACTCCTTGGAAGGAAAGTTATGACCAACCTAGATAGCATATTGAAAAGCAGAGACATTGCTTTGCCAACAAAGGTCCGTCTAGTCAAAGCTATGGTTTTTCCAGTGGTCATGTATGGATGCGAGAGTTGGACTGTGAAGAAAGCTGAGTGCCAAAGAATTGATGCTTCTGAACTGAGGTGTTGGAGAAGACTCTTGAGAGTCCCTTGGACTGCAAGGAGATCCAACCAGTCCATTCTGAAGGAGAGCAGTCCTGGGTGTTCATTGGAAAGACTGATGCTGAGGCTGAAACTCCAATACTTTGGCCATCTGATGCGAAGAGTTGACTCATTGGAAAAGACCCTGATGTTGGGAAAGATTGAAGGCAGGAGGAGAAGGGGACGACAAAGGATAAGATAGCTGGATGGCATCAACGACTCGATGGACATGAGTTTGAGTAAACTCCAGGAGTTGGTGATGGACAGGGAGGCCTGGCGTGCTGCAATTCATGGGGTCACAAAGAGTCTGACATGACTGAGCGACTGAACTGAACTGAACTATATATTTGATAGCAAGTACTGTTTATTTAGTAGTTTATTTTATGCAGCTGATTTAATTGCCCAGCTAGGGATGGTGATGAACATAGTAAATACAAGTTGGTTATTTTTAGTTTGCATGAAATATTTTGTTTTGGTCTAATTTAAGTAAACTCATGACAAGTGAGTCAGAGACAGTCAATTTTAATGTCAAATTTCCCCCACCTTTTTTGTTGTCTTTTAAGGTCATCTAGAAATAATAATGAGGCATCCCTGGTTAAAGGAGGTTAAAGCGTCTGCCTCCAATGCGGGAGACCTGGGNGAAATATTTTGTTTTGGTCTAATTTAAGTAAACTCATGACAAGTGAGTCAGAGACAGTCAATTTTAATGTCAAATTTCCCCCACCTTTTTTGTTGTCTTTTAAGGTCATCTAGAAATAATAATGAGGCATCCCTGGTTAAAGGAGGTTAAAGCGTCTGCCTCCAATGCGGGAGACCTGGGTTTGATCCCTGGGTCGGGAAGACCCCTGGAGAAGGAAATGGCAACCCACTCCAGTACTCTTGCCTGGAGAATCCCATGGACGGAGGAGCCTGGTAGGCTACAGTCCACAGGGTCACAAAGAGTTGGACACAACTGAGCGACTTCACTTACTTAGAAATAATAATACATGTACATATTAATAGAAATAAAATAAAAAAGAACACAAAAAGGTTAATAGATCTTTCTACTGTAGCTGTCTTAGCTTCCCTCTGCCAGCAGTAACCCATTGTAAGTTTTTAGTAAGTGTTTCCAAGCTCTTTTATACATGAACATATACTTGGAATATAGTTCAAGTTTTTTCTTTTATTTTCTACACAAAAAGGAATGTGTTTCTGTATCTCCATCTTGGAGATTATTGGGTATCGGTGCAGACAGCCTGCCATGCCCTGCCCCACCCCGCCCTGCCGGGACTGCATAATAGCCCGTTGTTAGGATATATCATTTGTTTAGTCAGTAAGTCCTGTCCAACTCTGCAACCCCATGGACTGGAGCCCACCAGGCTCCTCTGTCCGTGGGATTTCCCAGGCAAAGAATACTGGAGTGGGTTGTCATTTCCTTCTCCAGGGGATCTTCCGGACCCAGGGACCGAATCCACATCTCCTGCATTGGCAGGCAGGTTTTTCACCACCAGGCTACCACAGACGCCCAGGATGCATCATAATTTAACTATTGATCAGCAATTAGGTTGTTTCCAGTCCAGCCACCACCAGCAGTGCTGCAGTCAATATCTTGTGTTGTTTCAGAAAGATGGTTATATCTGGCACATACATAGATTTCCTGGGTGGGGGGCTACTGGACCCACAGGGTCACCGGCTTGGCAGCAGTCCACAGGACTGCCTGTTTCCCTGGAGCTTCACCAACACGATGTGTGGCCAATTTTTTTTTGTATTTGCCAGTCGCCTGGGTATCCCAGTGTCATTTTAATTATCTTTCTTATTAAGGAATTTGATTTTATTTTCCTGTGTTTGAGGACATTTTTATTTCCGTTCTGTGAATTATCTTGTTTGTTCACATACCTCACCCTTGTCTTTTGGCAGGATGGTCTTTGCTTGCTGATTTTTAATATGTGAAGAAAATTAGCATTTAGTATATGAGCTGAGCTGCGAGGTTTTGTTTTCAGTCTTTCTTTTGTTTGAAAGACTTTTGGCCATGAAGAACTTCTTCATTTTCATATAGTTGAGTTGATTAATCCCCTTTTAACCAAGACTGTTGTTTGTTTTTAACCCTCCCATCCACTGTGTACACACTGTCAGTTTTCATCTGCAAGTCTTTCATTCTTTTTGCTGATGTGGGAGTTAGAGATCTAAGTGAGTTGTTTACCCCCAGGTGGCTCTGTATTTGTTCACTGTACATTTAGCTGAGGGTTACCTTTCATCCGTGCTGATTTGAAATGCCACTGTTACATGGCTGCTTCCTGGATCTGTTTGGGTCTTTGCAGACTTGCCAGTCTGCTCCATTCATGAGGTAGTCCTGCTCTGTTTTAATCTCTAGCTTTATGGTTTCCACCCACCTGCTGTTCAGTTGCTATTTTTTCTCAGGAAGTACACTTTTCATCAGAAGTATGCTACATTCCTGTATAATTTAGGATTAATTAATGGATATCCTTGCAAGTCTGCATATTCATGCTGAAGTCTGTGGCACACTCTTCGGCTGATTAAGGCTTTTTATCTTTTAGGACTATTTTAAGATTTTCTTCAGCTGGACCATGGATTACACTTCTATTTCTTAGGTTTCATTCCTAGGAATTTTATCTTCTTTGGTCACTGTTAAAGTTAAGGGTCTTTTTCCTCCATTTTACTTTCTTACTAGTTTTTTCACACTGTGCCTCTTGAATATAATGAAATTTTTAACTTTGAGTCTACTGCCACTGAACTCTCAACTAAAAGTATTTGAAATTTTGTTTTAATCTGGGTAGAAAGATCTGTCATTCCATTAATAATTTGATTTTCAGCATCAACACTAAAGTGAATTAAACTTAGTCATAATTGTACTAATAATGGTTTTCCTTTGCATATGTAGTAAGCTTTGTGATGTTGAAATGCTATAATCTGATTAATATCAGAGCATTGGTAGTTCTCTTTTTTTTAAGACACATTAGCATGGGGCAGTGATTCAGGGTCATCGTCATAGCCACACTGGAATTGCACAGTTAACAGAGACAGTTACTTGATGTGAGGATGGCTTGGTGTGATTTTCCTACAGTGATGGGGTGGTATAGTAACAGCTGTATTTCAGCTGAAGTAGGAAATGTTTGTACCAGACAGTGGCACTCTTGAATCCTGCTTTGATGTCAGACACTTTTTGTGTGCTTTAAATAATACTGTACGCAAAACACCAGGCTTCTTCATAAAGCTTATAACACTGGTCCTAATAGGCAGTGGCATAAGGTGTGCCTTTATTTCCTAAAGTTGCTCAGTAAATAGCCCTTTCGATCCTAGAAAGTCTTGAGTATGCTGACTTGAGTCTGGCGTTTTGTTTCTTCAGTCATCCTCTTTTTTTCCAGTGCTGATAGCAACCCACTAACGACCCCTGGACTGGGCTCGGGCCATTGTGACTCATGTGAAGGAGATAGCTGAAAATCCACATTGATGGTGTAAAGTAGAGCACACGTGAATTTTCTGCGAGGCCTAAGGGACTCTGGGCTTTATATCTGTAAGGAATGTGGTGGTGCTTTTCCTTGACACAGGGACACGGAACCAGTCTTTTCACTCCTTCTGTCTCTCTCACAAATTGCAAGACATTAGCCGTCCCTAGAAAGTCTTAGACTAGCCTGAGCCATTTATCAGTATTGGCTTAGAGCATATTACTGTTCCCAAACCAGCCTTAAATCTTGGGTGTGTAAAAACTGTGTCTCTAAAATAATAGTCTGCTTTCTGTTTGCTTTGATTGCTTGTTACCCTAGATAAAGACGTTGTTGTGGTTGAGTTGCTTAGTCGTGTCTGGCCCTCTTGTGACTCCATGGACAGTAGCCTGCCAGGCCCCTCCCAGAATACTGGAGTGGGTAGCCATTTCTTCCTCCAAGGGATCTTCCTGACCGAGCGTTCCAACCCAGGTCTCCTGCGTTGCAGGCAGATTCCTTACCACTGAGCCACCAGGGAAGCCCCATGTGAAGACTTTATTCAAATGTAATTATTTTTTCTTCCACAGGATGAATATTCCATCTTTCCTCAGACATACTCCATAGATATTAATGGTTATATTCTTGTGTATTCTGTTACATCAATCAAAAGGTAAGGCCTACTTCTTCTTGCTTGAGTTTATTTGTCGTGCTTAGGTGACATTAATCCTTCTGAGGGATTATGCTGGAATTGGCAGTAGTAACAATCAGACTTTAATGGTTTTTAGTGGTTGTCTGGTGGAGCAAACAGGTTGTTAAGGGAAAAAAATATCCCATTAGATATTCTTTTGCACCAGTGGCATGAAAAACTATGTCTTACCTCAGATTGCCCAGAATAGTGAATGAACATGATCTGAGCTTTCCTGCTAATTAAAATGGGAAATACTTAATTGATTTATTTTTCTTTGTTTTTACCTTATTAGTGTGGAGCATAGGCTGATTGCTAAGGAACGTTCTACAAATGTTTTATTCACAGATTAAATCAGCCCAGTTGTAAACGTTCCAATTTAAGTATCTCGCCTATTCCACCTTGAATATTCTCAGTAAGGGCTACTGAGTGTTGAATACATACACATGTGAAAAAGAGTGCTAGGAAAAAATAAAGGAATTCCTTGTGTTCAGTTTACTTTCTATTAAAATGGTGAGTCTATGACATTTTCTATTGTTACCAATATAAATATCAATAACAACCATTTTAGAATGCCACCACTAAATGGGTGTCTGATTTCATGCTTTTTGTTTTATAGTTTTGAAGTGATCAAAGTTATCCATGGCAAATTATTGGATATGGTGGGGAAAGTACAGTAAGTAGCAATAGTTCATCTCTCATTTTAGATACACTAGTATCATCCGAACAGTCACATCGGGCACTGACTAGCGTACTTCGGCTTTTTTCCCCTTGTGTTAACAGAATACCTATTATGTTGGTTGGGAATAAGAAAGACCTACATATGGAAAGGTATGTAGCTTCTAAATACTGCTATATAAAGTGGTGTAGTCACTGAGGTTCTGTTTTTAATTGTTCTTAAAGCCAGAATATTTTTAGCTGTAGCATTTCTGTTTTCAGAAGTGTGGCGATGACTGCATAACAAAAACTGCAGTAAAAAAAATCTCACCCATAGTGGAAAATGTTTCCTCTTAAAAAGAGGGCACACACTGTAGAAAATTATCTTCAGATGCTTTTGCTGTTTTGCACAAAGCAGACTGAAAAAACAGTGATAGTGCTGGTTTAGTCCAGACAGTTTTCTGAGCACCAGGCTGAGGACCCTGTTCCTGGGGAGCTCAGCATCGGAGGAAGACCCAGATGGGAAGATGTGGCCCGCGGGCAGCAGGGGGTCACTGTGGGCCCTTTCAGAGTGGCCTGTCTCGGGGGGCTTACAGCCGAGCTGCTGAGAAAGGAGTTAATTGTTGCGGAGGCCGGAGTCCTGTTCTCTGAATCATAGGGGATTTGCAGGAGTGGGCGGCCCCATCAGGCAGTGTCCGCTCTGCCCTGGCTCAGGGTGGCCGAGACTCTGCGTGCACTCTGGATGAGACTGAGCTGACTGCCTCGTCAGTCAGGTACACACACCTTACGTGGTAAAGAGCAAAGTACTTCAATTAGAATTTTCTGTTTCTGCTAGGGTGATAAGTTATGAAGAAGGGAAAGCGTTAGCAGAGTCTTGGAACGCAGCGTTTTTGGAATCGTCTGCAAAAGAAAATCAGGTACGTGGTTTTTAAAACTCAAGTTGCCCTGTATCCCCTCAGTCGTGGACGTGTATGTTGCTGAGTCAGTGTCTCCCTGCCGTCTTCATCAGTCCTGTTCAGTCTTCCTCCTGCCACCATCTCGAGTACCCAGCTCTGGGTTGCTTTAGGAACATAAAAGGCTGTTGGCGTTTTAATTCAGTCAGTGTTAGGATGGGACCTAGAATGTTTGTGTGATAAATACCAGCTAATTAACGTAAAGGCAGCACTTCCTTCCTGTGTGAACACGCAGTCTTCTTTTGCTTCATGCTAAAGGCCGGTGCAGAACTAAGTCCAGGCGTAGAAGAGAAATGAGAGTGATTTGAAGTCACTTTGGCAGTTTCGTTCTTGTACCTGCCCCCTTTTTGTGTTGGGTAAGACTGAGTGAGATGTACGTGTTGTTCTGAAACACAGAAACCAGTGAGAACCGTCGTGCAAGCTGCTTCACCAGCGCCAGCCCTGCGAGCAGATGCTCCTCTTCAGGCCTGTGAGGGGGGTGTCAGTCCTCTGTCAGCAGGCTTCCTGTGTCCCCTTTTCCCTCTTCCTTCCTTGAGACCCAGAGCAGCCCAGCTTGCCTCCCGCCTCCACATTCTCACCAGTGTTTCTATTCGCTGCAGATCAGATGATGTCACTCACCTAAAAGCTGTCAGTGGGTTGCCCGTCGTCTGTCGAACAAGCCCCAAAGCGCCCAGCGTGTGATGAGCGCAGGGTGTGAGTCACACTTTTCCAGTTTCTTTTTCCACCGATCCTGCGCTTGGCAGGCCCACCAAGCCCCTCCCACTCCCCTCAACACCGTGGCGCGTGCAGATGCCTCCCCTGTGCGCTCACGGTTCTCTAACATGATTAGCTGCATACTTAAAGTCTTTTCAACACGTTATCTTGTCTGACCCTCAGGTAAAATGAATTGGCTTGCATTTTTGTGAGAAAACTACAGTTCGGGGGTAGGGGGAAGGGCTTGTGGTCGAGGACAGTGGGCTGTCCTTCCCCAGCTCCGCCCCCTCTCCCCACCAAGACCCCTGCCCTTGGAGACGATACTCAAATCCCACCTCCCCCTTGGCCCTCAGGAGTCCTCCGGCCAAAATTAGTTTCTTCTCTCTTATCCCCTCTGTTTCATCCTGAGAGTCAAGGACAGGATCACTGAACTCCGTGTTCTCCGTAATCTGTACGTACCGTGGTTCTGTTCCTAGTGGTGCCTGGTCAACCCAGGGGTCCCCTGACAGGCAGATGTGTTTGTCCCTATGTCAGCAGGTGAGGGAACTTAAATCTATGCCGCTGCCTCCTGGGTTGTAGATAGCAAGACATTTATCTGCAGTCGTTTAGTTTCTGAGGGCAAACCCTGGTGGCTCAGATGGTAGAGAATCTGCCTGCAATCCAGGAGCCCCAGGTTCAATCCGTGGGTTGGAAAGATCCCCTGGAGAAGGGAATGGCAACCTACTCCAGTATTCTTGCCTGGAAAATTCAGTGGACAGAGGAGCCTGGCTGACTACAGTCCGCAGAGTTGGACACAACTGAGCAACTAACACACACACACACAGAGACAGTGAGAAGTCAGATAGTAAGAGCTGAGAGACACCTGTGCTGTCTCTAATTGCATTAAACCAGACATTGGGGGTCTTATGTGCCCTTCAGATCATCTGGTTGATCTGTCTCATTTTAGACGTGAGGCATTTAAGATCCAAGAGGTGAATAACCTTTTATGATCACGCTGTACTTCAGATGGTGTAAAAACTTGGACTGAATTTTAAATTTAACCCAAATCTGGTCCTCTCTACCGTGCTTTCTGATAGATGAGAAGGCCTGTGCCTGACCCAAAGTGTAGTAGAGATGATAGTGTTCTTGAGGGAGAGATGGAGACTGTTCTGTATTTAAAGGTCTCTGTGAATCTAGTCTAAAATGGCTAGTATGAAAGCCATTTCCAGTCAGTTGGAGAGATTGGAGTATGTTTTGGAAATTATTGTCTTAGGAGTGGTGATGGTTTTGGAATTAGGAAGAAGCTACATCCTTATTCCTAGAAAATGCAAACCAGAGTATTTAGGGGCCAAGTCTCATAACGCCTGCAGCCTAGTTTCAGATGGAATAGACGGGGAGACAGATAGAGGGGGAGCAAGCAAACACACCACAGACGCTAACATTCGGTGAGCTCGGGAGCAGAGCCCGGTGGTTATTGTACGATTGACCCCATTTTTCTATGTGCTTGAAAATTTACGTTATAAAGATTTGAAGGTGGTCAGAAAGTATAAACTACAGGTTATAAAATAAAGAAGTCTTGGGGATAGGATATACAGCATGGTGACTATGCGGTATATTTGAAAACTGCTAAGAAAAGAGTGGATCCTAAAAGTTCTCATCACAAGAAGAAACAAATTGTGACCGTGGACCAGACTTAGTGCAGTGATCCTTTCACAATACGTACTTACATCGAGTCATTATGTTGTACACCTGGAATACATGTTTTGTGACAGCTGTATCTCAGTTTAAACATGTTTCGGGGTGAGGAGTGCAGTCGAATGGGCCCTACACTTTCTTTGGTCTGTTTACTGATTTCCCTCTGTTTGGTTCTCTTTGGGGAAAATCTGAGGATCCAAGAGCAGTTACCCTTTTCAGCTGACAGTTACACAGGCGTCAGCAGCTGCTCCCTCTTCCTGTGGCGGCCCGTGGTCCCTGTGCTGTGTGTTCGTGTGTGCGTGTTGCTCTGGACGTGTCTGGCGGTTCCTTTATTACTCTTTCCAGCAGCCTCAAAGGTATAGACACTGCATGGACCCTGCCTTCATGTAATCGAGAGAAATTGCCTGGTAAACCTCAGGCTAATTTATCTTCTGAGAGTGACCTAGGGTTGTGGTCACTGAGAGTGGCCTAGTTGACTTAGGGTTTGTTACTGAGCTACGTTTTGGTCTGAGGATGCAGGCCTGTCCTGTCTGGTTTATGTTATACTTTAATATAGCTTAAGGTTCTTCAATACCGTTCTGGATAGATTTACTCTTTGACCTTTCAGTTTCATTTAGAAGACAGTAGACTGCTTTTTCCGGGGAAGGCAATGGCACCCCACCCCAGTACCCTTGCCTGGAAAATCCAATGGACGGAGTAGCCTGGTGGGCTGCAGTCCATGGGGTCGCTAACAGTCGGACAGACTGAGCGACTTCACTTTCACTTTTCTCTTTCATGCATTGGAGAAGGAAATGGCAATCCACTCCAATATTCTTGCCTGGAGAATCACAGGGATGGGGGAGCCTGGTGGGCTGCCGTCTTTGGGGTCACACAGAGTCGGACACGACTGAAGTGACTTAGCAGCAGCAGCAGACTGCTTTTTCAGTATCTGGAGGAAAGATGGAATTGTGCTCAAGGCTTAAAATGAAAAAATTCCAACTGCTGTGATTCTTTAAAAGTTCTGATAAATTTAGCAAATGTATCTGGTATCAACCAAAACTCTTAGAAGAAGATAAGGGTGCAGTATGGTGGCCTCAAACATCCCAGACAAGTTCAAGGGTCAGATGACCCAGCTCAACCATTGCCTTGGTTGCTTGAGCATCTTCATCAGATCAACAAACGTCTTATCAGACGTGGAACAGTCCGTTAAGGCAGAAAGATTCTTGCAGCCCAGTTAGGTACATATCGTGATGGTATCTGTACCCTTGGAAAGCCACAGTCCTCACAGCTGTATGGACACTTCTCAGCCCTCGGTCATGGCCCCGGGACCTTTTCTCACCTTGTCGTCAGATTTGCTCCCCGTTAGGTGGGAGGAACCAAGTCCCTCTGACCGCCGTACATGAGAGGTATGGGTGATTCTGGTCCACACAGGTGCTCCATACTGGGATGCTTCCTACTCTTGGTCTGTGTGTAGGAAGAGAGAGACTCGTAAGAGATACCTCATCAGTAGTCACATGATTAGAGACCAGTCTGTGTAAACTGCTTGAATTTTTCATTGATAAATTTTCAAGTGTAGCTTGGTACTAACCAAAAATCCAGTATTTTAAAATAAACTGTCCTCAGTGGAATTGAGTAAGATTTGTTGATAACAAACTGCACAGTGGTTTAAAAAAAATTTATCAAGTCAGTGCGAATACTGCACTTTGACTATTACTGAGCTATGAGATGTATTTGCAGTTTTTGCTTATTTTCTGTGGAGGCCTTCACAGTTGTATTCCAGCAGTCTGATGAAAGAGACTCTGCACTTTGGCAGAGTCA
>SJYX01024683.1:177632-202550 GCA_006410675.1 Oreotragus oreotragus
GCATTCCAGTCCCCTATAATGAAAAGGACATCTTTTTTGGGTGTTAGTTCTAAAAGGTCTTGTAGGTCTTCATAAAACCGTTCAACTTCAGCTTCTTCAGCATTACTGGTTGGGGCATAGACTTGGATTACTGTGATATTGAATGGTTTGCCTTGGAAACGAACAGAGATCATTCTGTTGTCTTTGAG
Source organism: Oreotragus oreotragus (assembly GCA_006410675.1). Classification (NCBI taxonomy): domain Eukaryota; kingdom Metazoa; phylum Chordata; class Mammalia; order Artiodactyla; family Bovidae; genus Oreotragus; species Oreotragus oreotragus. Next base: position 177,821 of record SJYX01024683.1, read on the forward strand.
ATCGCATCCAAGTACTGCATTTCGGACTCTTGTTTCTGCTCCAAGGTAAGGAGCAGCGGCTGCGCTTTGATGGAGCAGCTGTGAAGAGATACCCCACGTCCAAGGTAAGAGAAACCCAAGTAAGATGGTAGGTATTGTGAGAGGGCATCAGAGGGCAGATACACTGAAACCATAATCACAGAAAACCAGTCAATCCAAACACACAGACCACAGCCTTGTCTAACTCAATGAAACTTAGCCATGCCGTGTGGGGCCACCCAAGATGGATGGGTTATGGTGGAGAGGGCTGACAGAATGTGGTCCACTGGAGAAGGGAATGGCAAACCACTTCAGTATTCTTGCCTTGAGAACTGCATGAACAGTATGAAAAGACAAAATGATAGGATACTGAAAGAGGAACTCCCCAGGTCGGTAGGTGCTACTGGAGATCAGTGGAGAAATAACTCCAGAAAGAATGAAGGGATGGAGCCAAAGCAAAAACAATACCCAGTGGTAGATGTGACTGGTGATAGAAGCAAGGTCCGATGCTGTAAAGAGCAATATTGCATAGGAACCTGGAATGTCAGGTCCATGAATCATGGCAAATTGGAAGTGGTCAAACAAGAGGTGGCAAGGGTGAACGTCGACATTCTAGGAATCAGCGAACTAACATGGACTGGAATGGGTGAATCTAACTCCGATGACCATTATATCTACTACTGAGGGCAGGAATCCCTCAGAAGAAAAAGCTGGTACTTTTGGACAGTGTGTTGCCAGGGTTTTCACTGATTTCTCGAAGGTTCTTCCTGCATGCTCCCCAGTGGTGACCTGCTGGAGCCTGCAGGTAGCTGTTTGTTGAGCGGATGAGTAGCTGACCCCTCCCGTGTGCTGCCTTCTAGACAGGTTCCCTGGAATTTGGCCTGTGTCTGCTGCAATGTGGAGGAACCCCTCACCAGTCACACAGGACACTGGGATTTATTTAATCAGTCTCAGGTCAGGCCCATCCCTTATCATTCCTAACACGAAAGGAGCGATGGTCTTCCCCAGTGGAGCTGTAGCCAAAAATCCACCTGCCAATGCAGGAGACACAGGAGGGTTCGATCCCTCGCTCAGGAAGATGCCTTGGAGAAAGGGAATGGTAACTCACTTTGGTATCCTTGCCTGGGAAATGCCATGGACAGATGAGCCTGGCGGGCTACAGTCCATGGGGTCACAAAAGAGTTAGACATGACTGGGCATCTAAACAAGAAGGAAAGAGCTCTGCTCTCTTAACAGGATGTCAAAGGACCAGAGCAAGCACTGCCTTTAGGTGGCCAGCTAATAGGAAAAAAGGGTTAATGATTCTTGGAGAAGTCTGCACTCCTGAGAAAACCCTTCCAGCTCCTGTGGGCTCTGGCCGCACGTGAGCGGCTTGCTGGCGGAAGGTTTGTGGCTGCCTTTATTACTCTGTTTACTGAGACTTGTGTGGATGAACAGAGGCTGACATGAAGGCCATGTCAGCAGGAAACGGGGGCATCTTCAGAAACGTTCTTAGAAAATTCTAGAATTTTTATCTTCAGCCCACTCCTTCATCTCCCCAGGAAGGGAGAGTTACACATCAGGCCAAAAACCTTGACATGAGTCAAGTTTTTGTGTCCCGTCCTTGTTACCCTCTTTACCCCTGGCAGCTTCCTAGCCTGACCCTGGGAAGTCTGCTTTGCAGTTAGGGCTGCAGAGACACTGAGACCTAACTTAACTTCTGTTACCAGAGGAGGGGCCGGATTCCTGAGAGACCCCCACCCACTGCGCGTAACTCAGTTCGTTGTTCTTTGCACTACACCAGGTGTGAATGTTACCCCAACACACAGGGAACCCCCCAAATGAATGGAGCGTCAGACGAAGACTCAGCCGTTGTGGTCCCAGCTCTGCAGCTAATGTGTCTGTGTCTCTGGGCAACTCCGTTATGGCCTCCGGTCTTGGTTCCTGTACGGAGAAGACCTCTCTGCCGGGGATTGTTGTCATGGCCAGAGGTACGAAAACCTTGGCTGTTTCCAAAGCCCAGCACCAGTGCTGACCACTGTCCTTTGGATAACGAGCTGGTCAGATCCCCGGGCTCGAGCTCTCCCATCTCGGCAGGGTCTCCACTGCTGCTGGAGCTCTGAGGGTCCCAACCCGGCAACCCCCGCAACAGTCGGTGACGCCAAACTCCTGCCATATTGCCGCCCCTGGGCTGCACATCCCAAAAGGGCAAGATGGGAAGTCACAAATTCCTCCACAAGCATGTTCCCCAGGAAGTTTCCTGCCAGTCCGGCCCGAGGTATCAAGAACACAAGACGATAAGACACGTGAGTCCCCAGAATTCACAGGTCACATGCCTGGGAGGTCCGTCTGGACCCACAGCACTCAGCCCGCACACAGCTCGTGGACCCCTGCGCTTGCTCGGTGGACGAGCCCTGGTCGGGGTGACAGAGAATGCATTCCCTCAGACTCTAAATGGGGACATCAGTCCTCCCCCTGAGGCGGCTCACACCTCCAGATCCCTCCAGCTCCCACATTCTGCTACAACCTGGGAAACGCACTTGGCTCATCTTTCTTTTCTGCCTTTTTTTGGCTGCGCAGCTCAGCTTCCTGGGATCTTTGTTCCCCAACCAGGGATTGAACCCAGGCCCTCAGCAGTGCCGTCCTAACTGCAGGACCACCAGGGAATTCCTGGGGCATCTTTTTTTTTAATTTTTTGGTTTAATGGATACAGATATGAGTTTGGAACCATCAACATTAATTTCCTCATTTTATTGTTTAGTTGCTGAGTCCTGTTTGACTCTCGCAGCACCATGGGTTGTAGTCCACCAGGCTTCTCTGCCCATGGAACTTTCCAGGCAAGAATGCTGGACCTAGCTCACCTTTTCCTTTAAACATATCTTTTGTTTGTATGCCTTTTATTTTATTTATTTTTTTCTGACTGCTCCATGTGACATATGGGATCTTATTCCTCCCACCAGGGATCAAAACCTCGCCCGCTGTATTGGAAGTGAAAGTGAAAGTCGCTCAGTCGTGTCCAGCTCTTTTCAACCCCATGGACTATACAGTCCACGGAATTCTCCAGGCCAGAATACTGGAGTGGGTTGTCTTTCCCTTCTCCAGGCGATCTTCCCAACCCAGGGATCAAACCTAGGTCTTCCTCATGGCAGGCGGATTCTTTACCAGCTGAGCCACCAGGGAAGCCCCATTGGAAGTACAGAGTCTTAACTACTGGACCGCTGAGGAATTTCCCGGCTCATCTTTTAAAGGCATGAATAGGATTCTGGAAACATCATGGCCTCAGGAGTCAAGACCTTTCACCCAGTTCTTGCTGCTGCCCAAGAACAGCCTGGGCAGAGTTTTGATTTATTACTTCCAAAAACAAAGCGGCCCTGCCCGGCAGCCACTCCCACCAGCTTCCTGGTGTTCTTATCATTTTCGTTTCTCCCCCTGCTCCCATCATTAACAGACCAACGAAGAATCCAAATAAACCCACACGGTCATCTGGCTTTTTCCGTGTGGTGTGGCTGTGAGAGTGACATGCCCTGAACTTTACCCTAAAAGGCTTAGGCAGAGGGCCAGCCTGGTGTTGACAGCTGGCGCAGCTGGAAAGGTTACATTCCTGAGCTTTGACGTGTGCATTGTTATTATCCCAGAGCAGAAATCATTCAGAGGCACAGCCTTTTCTGCGCCTGTAACTGGAGCACTGTTGCGTGAAGTTGTCAGATGACCAGCGGAAGAGCTCTGGAGTGTCACCGACGCCCCTGCGATGCCTGTGGGAGCAGCTCCTCTGCTGACTGCTGGTTCTCAAACCTTGACTCGTTTCAGAGCCTCCAGGAGGACTCGGGAGAGCACACAGGGCCGGGGGCGGAGGGCTCGCTTACCCCCAGTGTGCTCAGCTGTGTCTGACTCTTTTGTGACCCTCTGGACTATAGCTCGCCAGGCTCCTCTGTCTATGGGATTCTCCAGGCAAGAATCCTGGAGCGGGTTGCCATTTCTCCTCCAGGCGATCTTCCCATCCCAGGGATCGAACTTGTGTCTCTTATGTCCCCTGCATTGGCAACAGGATTCTTTACCACCAGCGCCACCTGGGAAGCCTCCGAGTTTATTTATTTGGCTGTGTCAGGATCTTTGCTGCATAATGGGGAATCTTCCATCGTGGAACACGGACTCTGGGTGTGGCGCCTGGGCTCCAGGGCCTGCAGGCTTCAATAGTTGAGGTGCACGGGCTTAATCGCTCCGCAGCATGTGGAAATCTTAGTTCCCTGCTGCTGCTGCTGCTGCTAAGTCACTTCAGTCGTGTCCGAGTCTGCGCGACCCCAGAGACGGCAGCCCACCAGGCTCCCCCGTCCCTGGGATTCTCCAGGCAAGAACACTGGAGTGGGTTGCCATTTCCTTCTCCAATGCATGAAAGTGAAAAGTGAAAGTGAAGTCACTCAGTCATGTCCGACTCCCAGTGACCCCATGGACTGCAGCCCACCAGGCTACTCCGTCCATGGGATTTTCCAGGCAAGAGTACTGGAGTGGGTTGCCAGTGCCTTCTCCCTGACCAGGGATCAAACCCCTGTCCCTGCCTCGCAAGGCAGATTCTCAACCACTGGACCACCAGGGAAGCCCCGCACCCACCCCTCCAGAGTTTCTGATTCTCTGAAGACATCTGGATTTCTGGCAAGTTCCAGGGCTGCTGCTGCTGTTGGTGGGGATCCAGGGGTCACATTTTGAGAACCGCTGACCTAGGCAATGATTCCTCAGACTAAGGGGGGTACACAGGTGGGAGCTGTATGACTGCAGGACTTCAGAGTGTGCAGGCTGACCAACTGGCCCAGCTTGCCTGGCCCTTGAGGGGCGTTGAGTTCTGGCCTCCAAAAGGCCATGTTGTAGCCCTGATCCCCAGCCCCTGAGTGTGTGACCTTATCTGGAAAGAGAGCCTCCACAGGTATAATGAGAGTAGGGTTGGTTAACGACCAGCGTCTTTATGAAAAGAGGAAATCTGGACTCCGAGAGACAGATAGACCTGAGGAAGAACGTCATGTGAAGACAGAGGCAGAGGCTGGAGTGACACAGCCCCGCGCCAAGCGGGCGTCAGCACCGCCAGAAGCCAGGAGAACATGGGACAGATTCTCCTCGGAGCCTCCAGAAAGCAACCGAGCCTGCCAGCATCTAGATTTCAGACCCTGGAACTGGGGGAGGAGGCATCGCTGCTGTTTTCAGCCGCTCCATTTCTGGCACTTGTTGTGGCCGCCCTCAGGGGTCCTGCAAGGCTGGACTTTGAAAACCTGGACAGTCCCTGCCAAACCGGAAAGAGCTGGTGGTTGTAAGCACAGGGAGCCTAAGTGGCCGGGATCTCAGGTTTACAGCGGGGAGCTGGTGCTCAGAGAGGCTGCAACCGCTCTCTGGCCCCGTTTGGGCTGAGCTCACACAGCACCACAGACCGGGGGCCCATCACTGCAGAGGTTTCTCTCTCCCCTTTGGAGGCTGGGACGTCCAAGACCAAGGCCCTGGCAGACTGGGTGTCAGGAGAAGCCTGCCTCCTGGCTCACGGACACAGTCCTCGTGTGGTACAAGGGGAGAGGCCGGTCTCCAGGGTCTTTATAAGGCACTACTCTCATGACTGCCCCAGTGGTTCAGATGGTAAAGAATCTGCCTGCCATGCAGGAGACCCAGGTTCGATCCCTGGGTCAGGAAGATCCCCTGCAGAAGGAAATGGCAAGCCACTCCAATATTCTTGCCTGGGAAACTCCCATGGACCGAAGAGCCTGGTGGGATTCAGTCTGTGGGATCGTAAAGAGTCAACACAACTGAGCGATGAACTGTAACTTTCACTCTCATGACGACATATCTCCTGAAGACCCCACGTCCTCATGTGCTAAGTCGCTCAGTCCTGTCCAACTCTGCGACCCCACAGGCTCTGAAGCCCACCAGGCTCCTCTGTCCCTGGATTCTCCGGGCAAGAACACTGGAGCGGGTTGCAGTGCCCACCTCCATCTCAATCCTCATATCTAGAAAAGCACTATCTCCCTAAAATGGTGACATCACTCCTCGTGACTAGCAGAAAACCTTTTGTAAAGTTAGCACTTGATCGCATTGAACTCCCCCTTCACCAAAATCACATATATTGACCTCCCCCCACGACCTCTTTGGAGCAGTCTGTCAGAGCTATCTGAGGTGCTGTCTCTGAGCTATAGCCCTCATTTTGTCCCAAATAAAGCTTAACTCATAACTCAACATTGTGCCTCTTTTTAGTCGACACCCACCTCCTACCACCACCACCCTGGGGATTAGGATTTCAGCCTATGACTTTGGGGGACACAAATATTCAGTCTACGATGCCAGGCTGCCCAGTGTCCCCTCACACCCGTGTGAGAACCAGGACCAGGACCACAGGGTCTCTCCCTCCCACAGACGCTTCACACACACATGCGTGTGAACACACGTGTGCACTGTTGGGCTGCACCCGAGGCCTGCAAGGGCTTGGGTTGGCCCAGCTTCAAGGCCGAAGAACGAGCCTGGAGCCAGCGACAGAGACAGCTGTTTAATGGACGGGGAAGCGTACACGTTGGAGGCAAGGTCCTGAAGTGACGGCCCACGGACAGCGGACAGGACATGGCGGCAGGCTTCACTTCCGGTGGGGGAGGGGAGTCATGGGGAACCAGTCATAGGGCAACGGTCTCGTTGACTCATCAGTTACCAGGGAAACGAGCAGAGGCGCAGCCACCCACTACCCCTCTGATGAGAACAATCCCCAGCGGGGGCCGGGGCAAGGACGCAGGAAGGGGCGTCCGGTGAGCAGGGTGGAGGTGGCCCTTCACCTACAGGATGGGCGGAGAACAAGAGAAGAGCCGCCATCCAGAGTGGCCTGACCACAGAGGACACGCGGGAGAGTGTGACCCTCAGGGCCACCTCAAGGTGGGGGCGGGGGCGCTTCGTGCAGGCTCAGGCTCAGTCTGAGGATGAGCTCTAGTCTTTCCCCCCCTGATGCTGCTGAGGGGGGGGCCGCAGGCCGGGGGCCGGGGGTGGGGGGGCACACTGCCTGCTTTATGTAAGCCCCTGGGGAGGATGCAGCCCCTGGAATAAAGAAGCGATCCTGGGCTGACTGCTGAGAAGGGCAGGGACCCTCCGTCTTGCCGTCCCTCTGCCGCTGGCTCAACAGTCCACCTTCCGCCTTTTTTTTTCCCCTTCTGCAAAATGAAGAGAAGTTTGAACTTAACTGGTTGTTTCCAGTGATGCCTGTTTCTTGAGTTGCATTCAGGCGTTCCACCACAGAAAGAGAAGTTCCCAACTTTCAGACAGAAAAAAAAAAATTCTTTTTCAGTCTCGAGGGGGTATTTCCTAACAATTTTTATTACCCAGGTAGCACCTGCAGCCCGTTGTCCGCGCCATGTGATTTAACCCCAAACGACACAGCCGTTTTAAGTGCTGCCGGTGTGTCGGGTGAGTCCGGTGCCGGACCAAGCTGAGAGCAGCCCCCAGCACGGGCAGGGTTTGCTCCATCGCCCCTAGAGTCCGAGCGAGGCGCGGCCCCCTCCCGTTGTCCGCGCCATGTGATTTAACCCCAAACGACACAGCCGTTTTAAGTGCTGCCGGTGTGTCGGGTGAGTCCGGTGCCGGACCAAGCTGAGAGCAGCCCCCAGCACGGGCAGGGTTTGCTCCATCGCCCCTAGAGTCCGAGCGAGGCGCGGCCCCCGAGCCCTTGCTACATTTCTGGACCAGCCGCAGCCTCTAGCGGGTACGGGGATGGGAGAGGTCGGGGAGTGGGGCGGAGGCCCTGCCCGCAGTCCTCGTCCGTGACCCGCAGGCTTGTCCGTGGTTCCTTCTCTCATCTCTCATCTTCCGCGCCACGCCTCGGGCGGTCTGAAAGCCGGCGGCGGTGGGGGCGGGCGTGATGCGGAGAGAACAGAGGGGCGGGAGGGGGTCCCCCGGAGAGGGAGGGGGCGCTCTGCCTGGGGCTGGGCGTGTTAACATCTCAAAGCTCCGCAAGGGCGCGGGGATGGGGGAACAGATGGCACCCGGAGTCTCGCGCCCCACGTCCAAGCGCACGCGCCCTTCCGCTTGCGGGCGTGATGCGGAGAGAACAGAGGGGCGGGAGGGGGTCCCCCGGAGAGGGAGGGGGCGCTCTGCCTGGGGCTGGGCGTGTTAACATCTCAAAGCTCCGCAAGGGCGCGGGGATGGGGGAACAGATGGCACCTGGAGTCTCGCGCCCCACGTCCAAGCGCACGCGCGCCCGGATCCCCGCGGGGGCGCATCGGACCTGCATCTTTTTCTCCGGCTCTCTGCCCACCCCGCTCCCCGCGCCAGGTGGGTGACTGGCCACCCACAGCTCCCGTGTTACCTCTCGCGGGGGGGGGGTCCCCACCCGGGGGGGTCCCCACCCCTTCGAGGCGCCAAAAGTGCCGGTCTCCTGGCCTCTCAGGGGACAGACATGCATCTCCATCCCTCCTGTCTGCGGGGGGCTCTGCGAGGCGCCAGCTGGGCCGGAGATCCCTGATCAGAGAAGCCCCGTGAAAGCTGTTTGGGGACGACTGATGTGCCGGATGGGCGCCCCGGCTTCCTTTTCTGGGCTGCCATGAGGAAGGCCAAGGAAACGGGAACCGCGGGGGACGTCATCTGACTGCTGATGTAACTCCCAGCAACCGCACCCTGGCCTGGGAGATGCTGTCGCTGAAGGAAAGGGGACAGCACCCACTCTTCCACAGTGGGAAAACACAGCCTTGCTGGGGCGGGGCGGGTGGGGAGGGGGGCCACCCACCCAGCACTGCCTGGAGGCTGGCCTCCTTTCATCTTTCTGGGCTCATATGAGGGCATCCCTGGGGGGAGAGGGCAGAAGGGAAAGAAGGTTGAGAGAGAAGGACTCAGATTCAACCCATGCGGGAAATAATCCACGGCCACAAGCAAATGTCAGATAGACTCAGATTTGAATATCAGCAGAGAAAAGAGGTTTTTGTGGCAGATAAAACATTTAAAAATTGTAAATAGATGCTCTGAACTCTGGTGCTCCTGCTGAGTCCCTTGAGTCGCGTCTAAATCTGTGACCTCCATGGACTGTAGCCTTCCAGGCTCCTCTGTTCATGTGATTCTCCATGCAACATGCTGAAGGGGGTTGCCATGCCCTGCTCCAGAATATCATCCCAATTCAGGGATTGAACTCGCATCTCCTGTGTTTGCCACATTGCAGGCGGATTCTTTACCACTGAGCCACGGGGGAAGCCCCTGTGAACTCTGTATGCCAGTAAAACTGAAAATTTCAGTGGATGGTCCATAGAATGAGAATATAAATTACCAAAAATGACCCAAGAAAAAAGTAGACTGCCCCAATGGAACTATAACTGTTAAAGGAATTGAATCCATGGTCAAAAAAATCTAGCCACATAAAAAGCACTAGGCCTAGATTGTTTTAAAGACCATTTTTAGCAAAACCTCCAAGGAGCAAACCCTCCAGAGAATGGAAATAATTCCCCATCATCTTTTTTCTGCATATCTGAGGTTGTTATTTCTCCCAGCAATCTTGATTCCAGATTGTGATTCATCCAGCCAGGCATTTCACATGCTCTCTGCATATAAGTTAAATAAGCAGGGTGAAAATATACAGCCTTGACTTACTCCTTTCCTTATTTGGAACCAGTCCATTGTTCCATGTCCAATTCTAACTGTTGCTTCTTGACCTGCATACAGATTTCTCAGGAGGCAGGTAAAGTGGTCTGGTATTCTCATTTCTTTAAGAATTTTCCACAGTTCATTGTGATTCACTCAAAACCTTTAGTATAGTCAATGAAGCATAAGTAGATATTTTTCTGGAATTCCCTTGCTTTCTCTGTGATCCAGGGAATGCTGGCAATTTGATCTCTGGCTCCTCTGCCTTTTCTAAACCCCATTTGTAAGTCTGGAAGTTCTCAGTTCACATACTGCTGAAGCCTAGCTTGAAGGATTTTTGAGCATAACCTTATAGTTATACGAAATGAGCTCAACTGTACAGTTGTTTGAGCATTCTTTGGCATTGCCTTTCTTTGGGATTGGAATGAAAACTGACCTTTTCCAGTCCTGTGGCCNGTTCACATACTGCTGAAGCCTAGCTTGAAGGATTTTTGAGCATAACCTTATAGTTATACGAAATGAGCTCAACTGTACAGTTGTTTGAGCATTCTTTGGCATTGCCTTTCTTTGGGATTGGAATGAAAACTGACCTTTTCCAGTCCTGTGGCCACTGCTGAGTTTTCCAAATTTGCTGTTGAGTACAGCACTTTACCAGCATCATCTTCGAGGATTTGAAACAGCTTAGCTGGAATTCCATCGCCTCCACTAGCAGTGTTTGTAGTAATGCTTTCTAAGGCCCATTTGACTCCACATTCCAGGATGTCTGGCTCTAGGTGAGTGATCACATCATTGTGGTTATCTGGGTCATTCAGATCTTTTTATATAGTTCTTCTGTGTATTCTTGCCCCCTCTTCTTAATCTCTTCAGCTTCTGTTAGGTCCTTACCATTTGTCCTTTATCGTGCCCATCCTTACGTGAAATATTCCCTTGATACCGCCAGTTCTCTTGATGAGGTCTCTGGTTTTCACCATTCTGTTGTTTTCCTCTACCTCTTTTCATTGTTCATTGAAGAAAGCCTTCTTATCTCTCCTTGCTGTTTTCTGGAACTCTGCATTCAGTTGGGTATATCTTTCCCTTTCTCGCTTGTTTTTTGCTTCTCTTCTTTCCTCAGCTATTTGTAAGGCCTCCTCAGACAACCACTCTGCCTTCTTGCATTTCTTTTTCTTGGGGATGCTTTTGGTCACCACTTCCCATACAATGTTATGAACCTCCAACCATAGTTCTTCAGGCACTCTGTCTATCAGATCTATTCCCTTGAATCTAGTTGTCACTTCCACTGTATAATCATGAGGGATTGATTTAGGTCATACCTGAATGGCCTCATGGCTTTCTCTACTTTCTTCAAGTTAAGCCTGAATTTTGCAATAAGGAGCTGATGATCTGAGCCACCGTCAGCTCCTGGTCTTGTTTTTGCTGACTCAGTAGAACTTCTCCATCCTCCCTGTACATGCATGCTAAGTCCCTTCAGTCGTGTGCGACTCTTTTTGACACTATGGACTGCAGCCTGCCAGGCTCCTCTATCCATGGATTCTCCAGGCAAGAATACTGGAGTGGGTACCTATGCTCTTCTCCAGGGGATCTTTCCGACCCAGGGATCAAAGCCAGATCTCCTGAATTGCAAGCAGATTCTTTACCATCTGAGCCACCAGTGAAACCCATTCCAGCCTGGCCCTTTTCCCTGGGAAAGGGAGGTGTAGTTGTTGTAACCACCTCTAGGGGTCAGGCTTCAGCACCTTTCACTTACTTCATCGGTTCAGTATTTGAGGGTAGGATTGGGTGTGGGAGGAACAAGGGGATTCTTCTAGGACCTAGGTGTCCGCCGGCCTTTGCACTCCCACCCTTTCCTTCCCTGCCCCAATCTGATGCTCCCCCTGGAGACCTCTGGCCCCTCTTGTGGGAGGGAGATGTCTTCCGGTCTCCCAGAAATGGCTTTGAACTAGGGCAGAGCAGGGCACCCTGGTCCGTAGGGCCCGACACTGAGCAAGCCAGAGGATGTCTCACCCCTCCACCCAGAAGGTTCAGGCTCCCACTGGTCCACAGACAGGCTGCCTTAGCAGAGCACAGGTTCTGGCTAAAGGAGCTCCCTCCGTGCCTGTCCAACAGGACCCAGGCCAGTGGTCTAAGCCACAGAGGGGGAAAGGTCTTCATAATTCACACACATGGCAGGTTAAAATACACATGGACATAACAAGGGAATAGATAACAGGGTAACATACAGATGCGAAAACGGGCTAACAGATGTACCAGCCACAAAGGAATAGGTAATAGGTTTAGGTTAACACGCACACACCAGTCAGGAAGGACTCGGGGAAAGTGGACAAAGGATATGAATAAGCAGTAAACAGCAGCGCAAGCCCAGATGTGTCAAAGCACTGATGGACGACGCTGAGCAGCTGCACACAGATCCACGGGTCGGGGGCCTCTCCTGCCTCCCGTGGAGCTGAAGGTGTGCTCATGCTTGCCCCGGCGATTTCACTAAAGGTGTGAACCTCGAAGAGGGCAAGAACGGTCCCTGGGATCATTTGGAAACTTGAAGGTGCTTGTCGGAATGACAGAGGGCGGGAAGCCTTCAGCTGGCAGGGCCCAGCGGTGTTTCATACCCTGTAACCGGCACGGAGCCATTGTCCTGATGTTTAGTTGCTAAGCCGTGCCCGATTCTCTTGCGACTCCATGGCCTGTAGCCCGCCAGGCTCCCCTGCTCATGGGATTTCCAAGGCCAGATTACTAGAGTGGGTTGTCATTCCCTTCTCCAGGGGCTCTTCCCGACCCAGGGATTAAACCCATGTCTCCTGCACTGAAGGCAGATACTTTACGGCTGAGCCGCCAGGGAAACCCCAATTGTCCCATGGTTTTACCCATAAACACAGTATTCGTGGGACTTCCCTGCTGATTCAGCAGCTAGGACTCTGGGCTTTCACTGCAGGGGGCTTGGGTTCAGTCCCTGGTCAGGAAACTAAAGATCCTGCATGCCACTCACTGCTAAGCCAAGATTAAATAAAATTTTTTAAAAAATTAAATTAAATTAAAAAAAAAAAAAGTGAGTGCTTGCCAGGAGTTGGAGCACAGTGGGGAAGAGCAATGAATAGGCAGAGCCCAGAGGATTTTTAGGGCAATGAAAATAGTCCATTAAGATGCTATGATGACAAACACATATCATTCTATATTTGTCAAAACTCAACACCAAGGGTGAATTATATTGTAAACTATGGACTTCAGGTGGTAATGATGTGTCAATATAGGTTCATCAGTTACAAGAAATGTACCATCTGGGGTGGTGGGATGCTGATGGTGGAAGAAGCTGTTTACGTGGGGCTGGGGAGGATGTGGGAACTCTCTATACTTTTAGTCAATTTTGCTGTGAACCTAAAACTGCTAGAAAAAATAAAGCCTATGTTTAAAAAAATAATAAAGGGTTTAATTTTCCCAGTTGAATACAAGGGAAGAGACTTCCCTTCCTTTCTTTTCCAGAATTCCTTTCTCTTTTTCTCATGTATATGCATCAGTTTGACGGCTAAATAAGCCTCTTGCCATCCTAATACTCTGAAGGTGTTCCCTCTAGCAGCTGGGAGCTATCTCTTTGAAACAATAACATCCCATCTCCCAGTTTCCTGGGAGGAGAAGGACTTAACTTCAGCCATCACCTTACTCTGAACTGCAAAGCCTATCTCTGGGCATACAGATACGAGAAAATTAGCAATTTTACCTTGAGCACATGTACACGTACATAATGAGAAAGCCTCTCTGACTGTATGAAGGGTGAGATGTCCCTGTCTTTGCAGTCACTGCCGCAGACTGCCCGGGAGGCATCGCTTTTTGGTTTAATGTCAATAATACAACTATTCTTTCTCTTTAACCTATATGGACAGGCTTATCTGGGTTGGGAGAACTTGCTTTTAATTATATTCCGCAGCAGGGCCTGTGTCCAAAGGCAAATGCTAGAATGTGTGGTTTGGCCAGTGTGGATGCCTGTGGGGGGTAAGGGTCAGGCCTGGGCCCCCTGGGAGGCCTGACCCTTGGATGCAAGGTGACATGCGGGTTGTAGTGTATGTACTACATGTGACAGCCTCCCAGAGCAGGGGCAGGGCCCCCCTGAACCCCCAGAATCCATGACCTCTTTTTCCTGAACCTCAAGGGTCTCATCTGTGTGATGGTGATAACACCTGCTCTCCCGAGAACAGCTCAGACGGCTCCCACACCCGCTCCTCGTTGCCCTGTGCCCTGGGAAGCCCCCCGAGGTCCCCCTGCTCCAAATGATGTCTCTTTCCTTCGCACTCCCATGGGCCCCTTGCCCCGGCTGCCCGCCGTGCTGTTTCCTGTGTTCCCATCTCGTCTCCCAGCAATTTTAGGGCTGCGCATCTTGTGGCCACAGTGTCGACTCTGTTCTCTCCGCAAACCATCTCTGAGCCTCTCTCATGTGCCAAGAACTTCCATGCCCTAGAAAGCCCCACGCCGAGGCGGGGCTGCGTGTTTCTGTAAACTCATCCTTGCCATCCGGGGTGGTCTGGCTGCTGAGCCTTGCAGCCCATCGGCAAGGGCAGGGGGGTTCAAGTTGGGGCATGTGACACTTCAACAGATTGAGGGTGAGCATTGACTGGGGCTGGGAGAGGACAGGATACCGGGAACAAGAGAGAAGAAGTGGAGGCTTCAGGACCACCGCCAGACATGGAGATGTGTGTGTGTTTTGGGGGGTGGGGGTGCAGACCAGGATGCTGCTGGAGCAAAAAAGATATGGTGAGGCTGGGAATTAAGACCGCAGTGTAAGGGAGCAGGACCCTAAGGGGTCTTCCGGGACAGACCCTCTTCTCCTCCCATGCCCCCTGCCTGCCTCTTGTCTCCCAGGCCTCGGCTGAGTCACAAAAGCCTGGCTCAAGAATCCATGATTGGGGGACTTCCCTGCTGGTCCAGTGGCTAAGAAGTCGCCTTCCAGTGCAGGGGACGCAGGTTCAGTCCCTGGTCAGGGCACTAACAGCCCACACGCCCAACCAGAAAAGGCTTATGGACACAGCTGAAGACCTAGCACAGCCAAAAGTAAATCAATTAAGTTAACTTTAATTAACTAAGACTCTGATGCTGGGAAAGATTGAGGGCAGGGGGAGAAGGGGGCAGCAGAGGATGAGACGGTTGGATGGCATCACTGACTCAGTGGACATGAGTTTGGGCAAACTCCAGGAGATAGTTTAGGACAAGGAACCCTGACATGCTGCAGCTCACAGGGTCTCAAAGAGTCAGATACGACTTAGTGACTGAACAACAACAAATCAGTTAACAACAACAAAAAAAGAATTAGTGATCAGAAGGATGTGAACATGCAGTGATAAAAATGGATAGAAGTTGGGCCAGGAGAACTGGTCAGAATTTGAACAGTACATCAGCCATATGGCAGTCACAGCATCTTTAGTTCCTCCCTAAGGTACCTAGGGAACAGTGTGCACCTTTCCTGAGCTGTTTTACAGATGCTAAAATCCCCACCAAGTGAAAGAAGTTAACTACTTGATGACCGTGAGCACTGCAGCCCCCAGACCTACTGGAGCCTGAGGATTGATCATGTTAACCCTGTGACACTGCCCCATTACCTCACCATCAGCCAATCAGAGACTTGTCCCAGAGCTGATCAGCGCACACCCTATGACTCTCCTCCTCACCTTGCTTTAGAAACACCGGAAACCCGCCAGGGAGTTGCAGCCTTTTGAGCATGAGTCGCCTGGTTCTCCTTTGCAAGAAACCTTTCTCTGTGCTGAACTCCAACCCTGGGTTTGTCTGGCTTCACTGTGGGTGGGGGTACACCAGTTTGGGTTGGACAAGGGGGCAGGTGGCGGGCAGGGGCTGTCATCTCTGCCCTCTGGAGCTTGGGGTCCATCCTTCACCCAGAGAACGACTCAGTAACAGGGTGAGCCCTGGTCCGGGTGGGAGAGGGGAGTGGCCGGCCGTCTGGGAAGGCTCAGGGCTCGGTGAGGAGGAGGGGAGCCTGGAGACCCCTGCCCCACGGCAGCGGGGGGCAGCGGGGGGGGCGTGTGGTCCTGACTCAGCACTGTCTCTTATACACATCTAGATGTGTATAAGAGACAGTGCCCATCCTTACGTGAAATATTCCCTTGATACCGCCAGTTCTCTTGATGAGGTCTCTGGTTTTCACCATTCTGTTGTTTTCCTCTACCTCTTTTCATTGTTCATTGAAGAAAGCCTTCTTATCTCTCCTTGCTGTTTTCTGGAACTCTGCATTCAGTTGGGTATATCTTTCCCTTTCTCGCTTGTTTTTTGCTTCTCTTCTTTCCTCAGCTATTTGTAAGGCCTCCTCAGACAACCACTCTGCCTTCTTGCATTTCTTTTTCTTGGGGATGCTTTTGGTCACCACCTCCTGTACAATGTTATGAACCTCCAACCATAGTTCTGCAGGCACTCTGTCTATCAGATCTATTCCCTTGAATCTAGTTGTCACTTCCACTGTATAATCATGAGGGATTGATTTAGGTCATACCTGAATGGCCTCATGGCTTTCTCTACTTTCTTCAAGTTAAGCCTGAATTTTGCAATAAGGAGCTGATGATCTGAGCCACCGTCAGCTCCTGGTCTTGTTTTTGCTGACTCAGTAGAACTTCTCCATCCTCCCTGTACATGCATGCTAAGTCCCTTCAGTCGTGTGCGACTCTTTTTGACACTATGGACTGCAGCCTGCCAGGCTCCTCTATCCATGGATTCTCCAGGCAAGAATACTGGAGTGGGTACCTATGCTCTTCTCCAGGGGATCTTTCCGACCCAGGGATCAAAGCCAGATCTCCTGAATTGCAAGCAGATTCTTTACCATCTGAGCCACCAGTGAAACCCATTCCAGCCTGGCCCTTTTCCCTGGGAAAGGGAGGTGTAGTTGTTGTAACCACCTCTAGGGGTCAGGCTTCAGCACCTTTCACTTACTTCATCGGTTCAGTATTTGAGGGTAGGATTGGGTGTGGGAGGAACAAGGGGATTCTTCTAGGACCTAGGTGTCCGCCGGCCTTTGCACTCCCACTCTTTCCTTCCCTGCCCCAATCTGATGCTCCCCCTGGAGACCTCTGGCCCCTCTTGTGGGAGGGAGATGTCTTCCGGTCTCCCAGAAATGGCTTTGAACTAGGGCAGAGCAGGGCACCCTGGTCCGTAGGGCCCGACACTGAGCAAGCCAGAGGATGTCTCACCCCTCCACCCAGAAGGTTCAGGCTCCCACTGGTCCACAGACAGGCTGCCTTAGCAGAGCACAGGTTCTGGCTAAAGGAGCTCCCTCCGTGCCTGTCCAACAGGACCCAGGCCAGTGGTCTAAGCCACAGAGGGGGAAAGGTCTTCATAATTCACACACATGGCAGGTTAAAATACACATGGACATAACAAGGGAATAGATAACAGGGTAACATACAGATGCGAAAACGGGCTAACAGACGTACCAGCCACAAAGGAATAGGTAATAGGTTTAGGTTAACACGCACACACCAGTCAGGAAGGACTCGGGGAAAGTGGACAAAGGATATGAATAAGCAGTAAACAGCAGCGCAAGCCCAGATGTGTCAAAGCACTGATGGACGACGCTGAGCAGCTGCACACAGATCCACGGGTCGGGGGCCTCTCCTGCCTCCCGTGGAGCTGAAGGTGTGCTCATGCTTGCCCCGGCGATTTCACTAAAGGTGTGAACCTCGAAGAGGGCAAGAACGGTCCCTGGGATCATTTGGAAACTTGAAGGTGCTTGTCGGAATGACAGAGGGCGGGAAGCCTTCAGCTGGCAGGGCCCAGCGGTGTTTCATACCCTGTAACCGGCACGGAGCCTTTGTCCTGATGTTTAGTTGCTAAGCCGTGCCCGATTCTCTTGCGACTCCATGGCCTGTAGCCCGCCAGGCTCCCCTGCTCATGGGATTTCCAAGGCCAGATTACTAGAGTGGGTTGTCATTCCCTTCTCCAGGGGCTCTTCCCGACCCAGGGATTAAACCCATGTCTCCTGCACTGAAGGCAGATACTTTACGGCTGAGCCGCCAGGGAAACCCCAATTGTCCCATGGTTTTACCCATAAACACAGTATTCGTGGGACTTCCCTGCTGATTCAGCAGCTAGGACTCTGGGCTTTCACTGCAGGGGGCTTGGGTTCAGTCCCTGGTCAGGAAACTAAAGATCCTGCATGCCACTCACTGCTAAGCCAAGATTAAATAAAATTTTTTAAAAAATTAAATTAAATTAAAAAAAAAAAAAAGAAGTGAGTGCTTGCCAGGAGTTGGAGCACAGTGGGGAAGAGCAATGAATAGGCAGAGCCCAGAGGATTTTTAGGGCAATGAAAATAGTCCATTAAGATGCTATGATGACAAACACATATCATTCTATATTTGTCAAAACTCAACACCAAGGGTGAATTATATTGTAAACTATGGACTTCAGGTGGTAATGATGTGTCAATATAGGTTCATCAGTTACAAGAAATGTACCATCTGGGGTGGTGGGATGCTGATGGTGGAAGAAGCTGTTTACGTGGGGCTGGGGAGGACGTGGGAACTCTCTATACTTTTAGTCAATTTTGCTGTGAACCTAAAACTGCTAGAAAAAATAAAGCCTATGTTTAAAAAAATAATAAAGGGTTTAATTTTCCCAGTTGAATACAAGGGAAGAGACTTCCCTTCCTTTCTTTTCCAGAATTCCTTTCTCTTTTTCTCATGTATATGCATCAGTTTGACGGCTAAATAAGCCTCTTGCCATCCTAATACTCTGAAGGTGTTCCCTCTAGCAGCTGGGAGCTATCTCTTTGAAACAATAACATCCCATCTCCCAGTTTCCTGGGAGGAGAAGGACTTAACTTCAGCCATCACCTTACTCTGAACTGCAAAGCCTATCTCTGGGCATACAGATACGAGAAAATTAGCAATTTTACCTTGAGCACATGTACACGTACATAATGAGAAAGCCTCTCTGACTGTATGAAGGGTGAGATGTCCCTGTCTTTGCAGTCACTGCCGCAGACTGCCCGGGAGGCATCGCTTTTTGGTTTAATGTCAATAATACAACTATTCTTTCTCTTTAACCTATATGGACAGGCTTATCTGGGTTGGGAGAACTTGCTTTTAATTATATTCCGCAGCAGGGCCTGTGTCCAAAGGCAAATGCTAGAATGTGTGGTTTGGCCAGTGTGGATGCCTGTGGGGGGTAAGGGTCAGGCCTGGGCCCCCTGGGAGGCCTGACCCTTGGATGCAAGGTGACATGCGGGTTGTAGTGTATGTACTACATGTGACAGCCTCCCAGAGCAGGGGCAGGGCCCCCCTGAACCCCCAGAATCCATGACCTCTTTTTCCTGAACCTCAAGGGTCTCATCTGTGTGATGGTGATAACACCTGCTCTCCCGAGAACAGCTCAGACGGCTCCCACACCCGCTCCTCGTTGCCCTGTGCCCTGGGAAGCCCCCCGAGGTCCCCCTGCTCCAAATGATGTCTCTTTCCTTCGCACTCCCATGGGCCCCTTGCCCCGGCTGCCCGCCGTGCTGTTTCCTGTGTTCCCATCTCGTCTCCCAGCAATTTTAGGGCTGCGCATCTTGTGGCCACAGTGTCGACTCTGTTCTCTCCGCAAACCATCTCTGAGCCTCTCTCATGTGCCAAGAACTTCCATGCCCTAGAAAGCCCCACGCCGAGGCGGGGCTGCGTGTTTCTGTAAACTCATCCTTGCCATCCGGGGTGGTCTGGCTGCTGAGCCTTGCAGCCCATCGGCAAGGGCAGGGGGGTTCAAGTTGGGGCATGTGACACTTCAACAGATTGAGGGTGAGCATTGACTGGGGCTGGGAGAGGACAGGATACCGGGAACAAGAGAGAAGAAGTGGAGGCTTCAGGACCACCGCCAGACATGGAGATGTGTGTGTGTTTTGGGGGGTGGGGGTGCAGACCAGGATGCTGCTGGAGCAAAAAAGATATGGTGAGGCTGGGAATTAAGACCGCAGTGTAAGGGAGCAGGACCCTAAGGGGTCTTCCGGGACAGACCCTCTTCTCCTCCCATGCCCCCTGCCTGCCTCTTGTCTCCCAGGCCTCGGCTGAGTCACAAAAGCCTGGCTCAAGAATCCATGATTGGGGGACTTCCCTGCTGGTCCAGTGGCTAAGAAGTCGCCTTCCAGTGCAGGGGACGCAGGTTCAGTCCCTGGTCAGGGCACTAACAGCCCACACGCCCAACCAGAAAAGGCTTATGGACACAGCTGAAGACCTAGCACAGCCAAAAGTAAATCAATTAAGTTAACTTTAATTAACTAAGACTCTGATGCTGGGAAAGATTGAGGGCAGGGGGAGAAGGGGGCAGCAGAGGATGAGACGGTTGGATGGCATCACTGACTCAGTGGACATGAGTTTGGGCAAACTCCAGGAGATAGTTTAGGACAAGGAACCCTGACATGCTGCAGCTCACGGGGTCTCAAAGAGTCAGATACAACTTAGTGACTGAACAACAACAAATCAGTTAACAACAACAACAAAAGAATTAGTGATCAGAAGGATGTGAACATGCAGTGATAAAAATGGATAGAAGTTGGGCCAGGAGAACTGGTCAGAATTTGAACAGTACATCAGCCATATGGCAGTCACAGCATCTTTAGTTCCTCCCTGAGGTACCTAGGGAACAGTGTGCACCTTTCCTGAGCTGTTTTACAGATGCTAAAATCCCCACCAAATGAAAGAAGTTAACTACTTGATGACCGTGAGCACTGCAGCCCCCAGACCTACTGGAGCCTGAGGATTGATCATGTTAACCCTGTGACACTGCCCCATTACCTCACCATCAGCCAATCAGAGACTTGTCCCAGAGCTGATCAGCGCACACCCTATGACTCTCCTCCTCACCTTGCTTTAGAAACACCGGAAACCCGCCAGGGAGTTGCAGCCTTTTGAGCATGAGTCGCCTGGTTCTCCTTTGCAAGAAACCTTTCTCTGTGCTGAACTCCAACCCTGGGTTTGTCTGGCTTCACTGTGGGTGGGGGTACACCAGTTTGGGTTGGACAAGGGGGCAGGTGGCGGGCAGGGGCTGTCATCTCTGCCCTCTGGAGCTTGGGGTCCATCCTTCACCCAGAGAACGACTCAGTAACAGGGTGAGCCCTGGTCCGGGTGGGAGAGGGGAGTGGCCGGCCGTCTGGGAAGGCTCAGGGCTCGGTGAGGAGGAGGGGAGCCTGGAGACCCCTGCCCCACGGCAGCGGGGGGCAGCGGGGGGGGCGTGTGGTCCTGACTCAGCAGGTCCAGCAGGCAGGCTGAGCCCGAAACAGAGAGTGGGCCTCGGGGGCCCGAGCCGAGCAGAGCCTAGCCGGGCGCGGTGACCCCCGTGAACACCAGGGAGACCCCCCAGACGGGGGCGGGGCGAGTCGCTCCAGTCGGGCGGCCCCTCGCAGGCTTAGCACGCCCGACAGCACTAACCAGCCGGCCCAGCAAATCTTTTGTCGGGGCGGCGCTGAGCCAGCAGGGCGCCGCCCGCTATATCTGGGGCCCCCGCGGCACTCCAGGCGGCCCAGGCGCACCATGGCGCAGCGCTCGGGGAAGGTGAGTGCCCGCGGCAGGGCCCAGAACCCCCTCCCGTGTCTCTTGGCGCTCGGGCTGGGGGTGGAGGGTGGCAAATTGCTGCTTGGTGGCCTTTGCATCTGACAACCCGGGGGTAGCCTGGCCCTGGCTGAGCACCTCTGTGATGTGGGGGTTAGGAAGTCCCCCCAACACTCCCTCCAGCTCCTCCAGCAAGCGCTGGCTCTGGGGCTCCAACCCCCACCCCCAGCCAAGAGCAGGCAGAGTGGTGGGCTGTGAGGGGTGCCTCGGTTGCGGTTGCGGTGGGGGACCCCTGCCTTGCCTTGCAGGCCGGGGGCCCCGCCTCTTTCCCTGAGGCTGTTCTAATGTGGCTGCTCCTTCCTCAGAATCCGCCTAGGGGCACTTGGGACTAGTTCTCTGCACAACTGTTCAGATCTGAGGGAGGCCTCCGAATTCTGTGGGTGACCAGTTGTCCTTGAATATCTGGGGGTGGGGAGAGCCCTCAAACAGACTGGTGCAGAAAGGAGGGTAAATTTGGACCTCTCCCCTCTTCTCTAGCTCCCTGTCTTTTGGACCCCAGGGGCTACATTCAAGGTTAGTGAATGAGAGTATTACTACATCTGTCTGCGAGGGCTAGGTTACGCCTCAGTAACAAACAACCCCAAGACCTCCCCTCCACCATGGTCCACACACCCTCTGTGCTGCAGAGCGACACCCTGACAGCGGCCGAGGCAGAGAGGAGAAATGAGAGGTTTTCAGAGCTTCCGAGTCTGCGCACGTCCCTTTGGCCAAAGCCTCTGGCCTCACTTAACTCCGAGGGGCCAGGGAGGCAGTTGTGCCGTCAGAGACAGCACACACACAGGGTGAGCACAGTCCCTGGGCCCAGGCAGCATTACTTTGCCAGGCCCCTTCTAGGAGCCCAAAGTATTGGTCGCTCAGTCGTGTCCAGCTCTTTGTGACCCCATGGACTGTAGCCCATCAGGCTCCTCTGCCCGTGGGATTCTCCAGGCAAGAATATTGGAGTGGGTAGCCATTCCCTTCTTCAGGGGATCTTCCCAACCCAGGGATCAAACCCAGGTCTCCTGCATTGCAGAGGGAGACTCTACCGTCTGNACTGTAGCCCATCAGGCTCCTCTGCCCGTGGGATTCTCCAGGCAAGAATATTGGAGTGGGTAGCCATTCCCTTCTTCAGGGGATCTTCCCAACCCAGGGATCAAACCCAGGTCTCCTGCATTGCAGAGGGAGACTCTACCGTCTGAGTCACCAGGGAAACCCCTGAAGAGTCACTGAATGGTCGGAATGTTAGGTTCCTCTGCAGAACGTGGGTCTGAGGTTGATATGGTTCATGTTTGTTTCTGGTTTTTTATTGAAGTGCAATTGACTGACAAGACTGGCTTAGTTTCCGATGTATAACGTAGTGACTGGATATTTTTATCCCTTACCAGATGATCACCACAATCGTTCTGGTTACCATCTGGTCCACAGTGTTCAGTTTGAAGCCACCCTTCAGTGCTACATCACCATGGAGCACGGTGTCTGAACTGACCGCTGGGCTAGAAAAGCTCCAGATCTAACACATGCATGTCACCCGGAGGAGTGGCCCAGGGCACAAAGGGATGCGGCTACACTGAAAAAACATTGAGCCGTTAATCCCGCGCTGGGCCCTGACGTGGCTCTGTTGGATTCAGTCTGTCCGGTGAAGCAGACGGGTCCCAGAAACCTGACTTTCTGAAAACTGAGTATTTGGTTATAATGGCGAGTCCTGAGTGAAGTATTTTCTTTTGGAAGCATTTCTTTGGATGTTGTGTTTTAACGATGAACAAAAACTGAGTCTAAAAACTGCAGTGGCAGTTTGAAAAGAGGCTATTTTCACAGGGGCCCCTGGACAAAAGGGAAGTGCCTGTCTCCTCGGATTTTCTGAGATTTGTCTGCTCAACCATAGGCCCCCAGGGTGGGGATGCAGGGCACTGTGGCTGACCTTAGCCTGCCGTCCATGTGTTCTTTCACCTGATCAAGAGACAGGGTTGAGCACCTAGTGTATGCAGCAGGTCTGGCCTGGGGACTCAGGGTTCAGTGAGGGTGTTGGGCCCCAAGTGTCCATTCCCAGAACTGAAAGGAGAGGCGCACCCAACCCTGTGCCCTCTCACCTGGCTCTTCTAGATCACACTCTACGAGGGCAAGCACTTCACGGGCAGGAAGCTGGAGGTCTTCGGGGACTGTGACAACTTCCAGGATCGAGGCTTCATGAACCGGGTGAACTCGGTCCGTGTGGAGAGTGGGGCCTGGGTCTGCTTCGACCACCCTGACTTCCGGGGCCAGCAGTTCATCCTGGAGCACGGCGACTACCCCGACTTCTACCGCTGGAACGGCCACAACGACCACATGGGCTCCTGTCGGCCCGTGAGGATGGTGAGTGGGCCGGGGTCCTCCACCTGGCTGGCGTGGGGCTGGGGGCCTTCCTGCTGGAGTGATCCAGGGCTCCATGAGCCTGCTTAAGATGTGGAACAGGTATTGGGAGGGGGTGACCCTCCCAGCTTTAGGAACAGGTGAGACCATGGCGTCTTTAAGACGGCGAGATGCCCCCACACAGACCTAGCCACTCCCATGCGTGGGGACCGAATCAGAGAGCCCCGGGAGTTTTCATGCCCGTGTTTTCAGCCGTGCATCAGTTTCGATTTCCGAGGCCAAAATCTTGCTGAATTTTCCACCTAAGATGCTATTGGAAACATCAGAAGTTTGGATTTACAACCAGATGGGGGAAGCATTCAGCTAAAGTAAGGCTCACGTGGGCCTGGTGTGTCCCCCAGGCAGATCACCTTGTAACGCTTTTCGGCAGCCTTCGATGGAGTGGCCGATGGAAGAAGCTTAGGTATCCTTGGCCAGGCAGCGGGAACTAGGGGACAGGACCCAGCAGACGGCTGCCGTGTCACAGGGTGGACGATGAAGGGTGCCACTCCTCCTCGGCGAAGGACTATGTGTGTCTGGTTGTCCCTAGCGTAGGGTTTGAGGAACGGGCATTCCCATTCCTTGGGAGGCACCCAAATTCAAGTCCTAACCGGCCTGCTGTGAGCTCTGGATGCTAGGGCGAGACACGGCTGGTTCTGGAGATACGGGCGAGCCACTAATGGGGCATCTCAGGCCTGGTGTCTGCAGGAGCGCCTCCCTGGATGAGCATCTGAGGACCCCAGGGGAGGGGCCCCCTGAGTGGAAACCCCTCAGCCTCTCTCTTTTCCACACGGGCTGCAAACCCAGCTGGGCTTCAGCCTCTCAGATTGTAAGAATGCTTTCTTAGGCTTCCCATCAGGTCATGGACATTTGGAAAAAAGGAATTGCCATGGCTGGCCCTGGGTCTTGCATAATGCTATTTGTATGAAAACTATCCCGGGTATCTTTTGAATGCTGTTCTCATAAAGAGCTGTCTTTGGGGCCAGCTCTGGCATAGAGCCAGCCCCCGCCGGCGCCAGAGCCCAAGGGGAGCTGGCCCGCCTCAGGCTTTTGGAAACACAGGGGACTCTTAAGAGGGTATGTCCTCAGCCCAGTGAGCCAGCAGGGATTTCAGCAAATGAGATCTCTTATTTGTTTTAGATTTTTGGCTTCATGTTTTAATAAAAGGCTCTGTTACAGTTTGTAAAATATTATCCTTTAAAAGCTGCCCATGGCCTGCAGCCTGGGGCGGGGTTGCGGGCGGGTGG
>SJYX01024684.1:0-36781 GCA_006410675.1 Oreotragus oreotragus
AGAAGAGTGTAATTTTTGGAAATTAAAGCAAAAAGGTCAAATGTACTAGTTACAAACTTGTGAGCACCACTGAAGAACAGAAGCAGAATATATAATTTCCATTTAATAACAAAAAAATAAAAAACAAGGAAAAACCAATTAATCTAAATAAGAATAGGGAAAAATAGCAAAATGAAACTGGTAAATAGAAATCATAAAGACAATTAAAGTAAATCCTTCTCCCTCTTTATGCACATTCTCTTGTTTCTGGTTCTCTGGAGAACCCTGACTAACAGGAGATGGTTGAAGGTTCACAAAGATAGTGACT
This sequence comes from Oreotragus oreotragus, assembly GCA_006410675.1. Lineage (NCBI taxonomy): Eukaryota > Metazoa > Chordata > Mammalia > Artiodactyla > Bovidae > Oreotragus > Oreotragus oreotragus. Next base: position 308 of record SJYX01024684.1, read on the forward strand.
TTTGGTAAGAAAAGGCATTCCATTCAATACTGTGAGAGACAATAAGAACTGAAACTAACTAGTTGATCTGAGAAATGAGTGGCAAGACTGAAAATATCTTAAATACATAAACATGAGATAGCTTTGAATTGGCACGTTAAATATCAGTCAATTATAAGAAAAATTCTTTTATATCTAAAACTAGAATTTCCAGTGAGATTAAAAAAAATAAGTAGAATGGCTTAGTATAACTTTTGCTAGAGAAAGAGATGAAAAACTTAGTTTTATTCAGCATCTACTAGATATCCAGCAATTTATGTACATAAAATGAGCACTTAATTATCGTTTAGTTTCACAATATTTAATTATCACAATATAATTCATCACATCTAATGATCACAATATCCTGCTGGTTAGACCCTGAGTTTTAAGGAGATCAAGTCACTTGCCAATGGCTACTCAGAAAGCAATAGATTATGGGGGCTGGTAAGCCTGAAATCTGCAGGATAGACTGGAGACCCAGAAGAGCTGAGGCTACATCTTGAGTCAGAAGGCAGTCTGGAGGTAGCATTCCTTCTTTCTAGGGGGCCCTCAGTCATTTCTCTTAAGACTTTCAGCTGACTGGGTGAGGACTACCCACGTTATGGAGGATAATCTGCTTTACTCAAAGTCTACTGAGTCCAAAAGAGTCAGCCCTGAAAAAATAGCTTCACAGGAACATCAGACTTGGTGTTTGACCAAATCTTGGTTCCCCAGCCTAGCCCAACTGACATCCACAATTAACCAGCCCATCGGGTCATGGCAATTCAATTTGAGATCAGCCCTTTACCTTAAGCCTCCTGTCAGGGCCAAGCTCTTTGAGCTAGCCTGAAGATAGAACTCCTCTCCAGGGCATGACCACCTGCCAGCTGGTTAATCTCAGAGGCATATAGCTCTGAGGAGAAAGGAGGCTGAAGAGTGACTGGCTTGTGAGAAGCAGTAAAAGTACCATCAGGGCCAGAAAATGTCATGAGGATGCAAAACTCCATAATAAAAGCACTGGCCGTTAAAGAGACAAAAAGATAACTTGATCTTTAGAGGTACACTCATGATATTTCAGTTCTCAACTGAGTCCTAAATGTGCAGTTGTGATTATGTTTGAACAATTTTTCAAAATTCTGAGACTTCTGACTGTAAGATTACCATTCTTCCATATTGTCATATATAGTCTTAATCTATTTGGGAGGCTATAACAAAATACCATTAGATGGGGTAACATAAACAAAAGAAATTTATTTCTCACAGTTCTGGAAGCTAGATGTTCAAGATCAGGGTGCCCCCCTGGGCAGGTCCTGGTAAAGGCTTATTTCCTGGTTTGTAGAGAGCTGTCTTCCAGCTGCATCTTTACATGTGGAAGGGGATACAGAGCTCTCTGGGGTCTCTTATATAGAGACTAATTCCATTCATGAGAATTTTAGGACCAAAGGCCCTCCCTCCTTATACCATTACATAAAGCATTAGGATTTCAATGGACGTCCCCAGTGGCGCTAGTGGTAAAGAACCTGCCTGCCAATGTAGGAGACATAAGAGATGTGGGTTCCATCCCTGGGTCAGGAACATCCCCTGGAAGAGGGCACGGCAACCCACACCAGTGTTCTTACCTGGAGAATCCCATGGACAGAGGAGCTTGGCGGGCTATGGTCCATAGGGTTGCAAAGAGTGGGACATGACTACAGTGACTTAACAGCAGCATTTCAATATAGGTATTGGTGGAGGTGGGGGATGGGGAGGTGGTAGAGCTTTTTTTTTGCCAGCACCACACGGTGTAGGCTTGTCACTATCCTGAGGTCACTAGGCTTCCCCAGCTTAAAAACAACCACCACCCCCAAAGTCACAATGGTGCTTTGTTTACCCTCATTATTGGGGGATAAAGAGCAGTAGCTGGAGAGGCCTGTTGTAAAATGCACATCTCAAATGGCCGGCCCTGCTGCCGCAGCATTGAAATGCAAACTGCAGATGATTTTGGCCAAATAGCTCTCATTGACCACTGCTCCCCATCTTAGATGAACCCGGAACAATAGACCAATCCTATTACCCTCCTTTTGAGCCAGATCTTCAACTGTTAAAAAGTTCCTTTGTTAATTCCCACCTTAGACAAATGTCACCATCTACATGTGAAGGGGAGAGAGGTGATTGAGGTTTTTAATTGATGTGGATTTAATTATGCTAATTTAGACAGCTGTAAAGCATTTCAGTATAGCTGCATAATAGGGAGAGCAAATACAGGTGCCCTTCACTGTAGGGGCTTAATTTTTAACCTACGTAGCTTTAAAACAGAAAGGGAGTTCAAAAGCGTGGGCAATTTACAATTTATAGAGGGAGGTCCACCCACGCTCTGAAATGTTCAGCAGGCTCTACATGTACCTAAGAGAGAGTCGAAAGAAACCCTCAATTTTGATTGAAAACTTCAAATTTGTCTCTAACTATAAGAGGCAATTTTAAATGATGTGTATGTCAAGACTTGATTTGAGATAACACTAAACTAGAAGCTGGGAATTTAAAAAGGACCTTTATTTTCATCTCTGAGAAAGAAATCTCACAATGGGAATGGTGATAAAAGCTAGAAAGAATTTAAAAAATTTTTGAAGGAAGGGCATTTGAATTTTTGAATTTTAATGACAAGTTGAGTTGACCTCACCATGTATCTGACAATGACTTTCATTGCCAGGAGCCTGACATGACACTCAGTGTCATCAGTGGGAAAACAGTTTTTGTTTAAATTGCTGAATAATCCTGTTTTGATTTCTTGGGGTTTTATCTGGAGTGAATGATGCAGTGGACCCTACTGAAGTTGTATTGAATCTTAACCAAGTACGACATAGGATCCTGTTTCAAGGATTCGATGCTCGCGAAACACTATGTAGTTAAATCACTGCTCCCAAGGTGGCCTGGTTTTAAAGGGCAGTGTTGGACAGGCCGGTAGATAATAGTATGAATGAAGAGGAGGAAGAATCAAAGACATTTTATAGCACTTTTTGTGTGCGTGTGGCTTGCTGAGGAAGGGAAGTCTGAAAACACTCCAGCTCTGCTGTTCTCTTTCTCCTCTGGGTGACTCTTCCTTCAAGGCCCAAGTTGCCCCCTAGACACTGAGTCTCTCCTCCTAGGAGGCCTATTGCATTTCTACAGGACAAAGAGCTTATCGATGAATCATCTTCCTTTCTCCCGGGCCATTTCCTTCTCAACCTTGTCAGGCTTCTCTTCTGTGCATTTTCCTTTGTCCTACACTAATCAGACATGTAATTAGCTGGCAAAGAAAAGAAGAAAGAAGCAGGGGCATCTGTCCTCTGTTTCACACAGTGGGTGGAGAGTGACCTTTCCAATCCTGCCCCAGTTTTTGGTGAAAACACACAGATTTGGACATGCATTTTGACTCAGGATTTTACTAATTCTTCCGATCTTGGATGAGCTGTTTAATTTCTCTGACTTCTTTGAATTATAAAATGAAATAATCATTCATTGTTCATACATTTGTTGACTCTACATATGAGCGGTGGATGAAATGTTTCTACTGTTCTGTCCAGCACACAATAGGTACATATAGTCCTTGATCTGTTCCTCTCATCATCACCCACAATGCCTCACACCTTCTCCATCTCAGCACCCCACTCTGTCTTTCTCTGACCCATAGCTTTTGTTGTTATTATACTTTCATTTATTTACTTATTTAACTTATTTTTGCAGTGACTTCTCTTGTTGTGGAGTACGGGCCCTAGAGCACAGGTTCAGTAGTGGCACACAGGTTTAGTTGCTCCAAGGCATGTGGAATCTTCCTGGACCAGGGATCAAATCCATGTCTCCTGCACTGGCAGGTGGATGCTTTACTGAGCTACCAGTGAAGCCCAATCCATAACTTCTTTACTCTTGTTCTTTGGGATACCATCGTCTTATTTCTCCACTCTTGAAAATTTACTCTCTTTCATTTTGTTTTTATTTCCTTCTCTTCTGCTCATTTACTACTATTTTTTTCTTTTTGTTATTTCTCAGAGATTCTTTACCATCTTCCTCTCATCTCTTTTCTGTTTTGGGCTATAATCGGAGTAAAGAAGAGAGGAAGTTGTTAAAATTAAAGTGAGGATCTCAAAGGAATGGAGAAAAAATAAATTAACATTTAAGAACCCTAGTGATAAGACTTCCCTGGAAGTTCAGTGGTTAAGACTCCACAATTCCAATGCAGGGGACTAGGTTCCAACCTTGGTCAGGGAACAAAGATCCCACATGCTGTGCTGGCACAGCCAAAATAATAATAATAAATAAGAATAAGAACCCTAGTGATAAAGTTCTGATATCATTTGCCTAGAGGAATTCAAAATAGTGTCAGTTCAGTTCAGTTCAGTTCAGTCACTCAGTCGTGTCCAACTCTTTGCGACCCCATGGATGGCAGCACACCAGGCCTCCCTGTCCATCATCAACTCCCGGAGTTTACCCAAACTCATGTGCATTGAGTCAGTGATGTTGTCCCCTTCTCCTCCTGCCTTCAATCTTTCCCAGTATCAGGGTCTTTTCAAATGAGTCAGTTCTTTACATCAGGTGGCCAAAGTGGAAAGTGGAGTTCCTCAGACGTGTCCGACTCTCTGCAACCATGGACTGTAGCCCACCAGGCTCCTCCGTCCATGAGATTTTCCAGGCAAGAATACTGGAGTGGGCTGCCATTTCCTTCTCCAGGGGATCTTCCCAACCCAGGGATAGAACCCAGGTCTCCTGCATTGCAGACAGGTGCTTTACCATCTGAGCCACCAGGGAAGCCAGGTGGCCAAAGTCTAATATAAATCCATATAAATTATTTCTTTCTGTCTCTATGCTATAAGCGCTATCTAAAATATGGAAACCAGTCATGTAAAAACAATATAGATAGGCCTGATGTGCTGCAGTCCATGGGGTCACAGAGTCGCACACAATTTAGCAGCTGAACAATGAACAGCAAGAGAAGAGTGTAATTTTTGGAAATTAAAGCAAAAAGGTCAAATGTACTAGTTACAAACTTGTGAGCACCACTGAAGAACAGAAGCAGAATATATAATTTCCATTTAATAACAAAAAAATAAAAAACAAGGAAAAACCAATTAATCTAAATAAGAATAGGGAAAAATAGCAAAATGAAACTGGTAAATAGAAATCATAAAGACAATTAAAGTAAATCCTTCTCCCTCTTTATGCACATTCTCTTGTTTCCGGTTCTCTGGAGAACCCTGACTAACAGGAGACGGTTGAAGGTTCACAAAGATAGTGACTTTCGGTAAGAAAAGGCATTCCATTCAATACTATGAGAGACAATAAGAACTGAAACTAACTAGTTGATCTGAGAAATGAGTGGCAAGACTGAAAATATCTTAAATACATAAACATGAGATAGCTTTGAATTGGCACGTTAAATATCAGTCAATTATAAGAAAAATTCTTTTATATCTAAAACTAGAATTTCCAGTGAGATTAAAAAAAATAAGTAGAATGGCTTAGTATAACTTTTGCTAGAGAAAGAGATGAAAAACTTAGTTTTATTCAGCATCTACTAGATATCCAGCAATGTCTGTACATAAAATGAGCACTTAGTTATCATTTAGTTTCACAATATTTAATTATCACAATATAATTCATCACATCTAATGATCACAATATCCTGCTGGTTAGACCCTGAGTTTTAAGGAGATCAAGTCACTTGCCAATGGCTACTCAGAAAGCAATAGATTATGGGGGCTGGTAAGCCTGAAATCTGCAGGATAGACTGGAGACCCAGAAGAGCTGATGCTACATCTTGAGTCAGAAGGCAGTCTGGAGGTAGCATTCCTTCTTTCTAGGGGGCCCTCAGTCATTTCTCTTAAGACTTTCAGCTGACTGGGTGAGGACTACCCACGTTATGGAGGATAATCTGCTTTACTCAAAGTCTACTGAGTCCAAAAGAGTCAGCCCTGAAAAAATAGCTTCACAGGAACATCAGACTTGGTGTTTGACCAAATCTTGGTTCCCCAGCCTAGCCCAACTGGCATCCACAATTAACCAGCCCATCGGGTCATGGCAATTCAATTTGAGATCAGCCCTTTACCTTAAGCCTCCTGTCAGGGCCAAGCTCTTTGAGCTAGCCTGAAGATAGAACTCCTCTCCAGGGCATGACCACCTGCCAGCTGGTTAATCTCAGAGGCATATAGCTCTGAGGAGAAAGGAGGCTGAAGAGTGACTGGCTTGTGAGAAGCAGTAAAAGTACCATCAGGGCCAGAAAATGTCATGAGGATGCAAAACTCCATAATAAAAGCACTGGCCGTTAAAGAGACAAAAAGATAACTTGATCTTTAGAGGTACACTCATGATATTTCAGTTCTCAACTGAGTCCTAAATGTGCAGTTGTGATTATGTTTGAACAATTTTTCAAAATTCTGAGACTTCTGACTGTAAGATTACCATTCTTCCATATTGTCATATATAGTCTTAATCTATTTGGGAGGCTATAACAAAATACCATTAGATGGGGTAACATAAACAAAAGAAATTTATTTCTCACAGTTCTGGAAGCTAGATGTTCAAGATCAGGGTGCCCCCCTGGGCAGGTCCTGGTAAAGGCTTATTTCCTGGTTTGTAGAGAGCTGTCTTCCAGCTGCATCTTTACATGTGGAAGGGGATACAGAGCTCTCTGGGGTCTCTTATATAGAGACTAATTCCATTCATGAGAATTTTAGGACCAAAGGCCCTCCCTCCTTATACCATTACATAAAGCATTAGGATTTCAATGGACGTCCCCAGTGGCGCTAGTGGTAAAGAACCTGCCTGCCAATGTAGGAGACATAAGAGATGTGGGTTCCATCCCTGGGTCAGGAACATCCCCTGGAAGAGGGCACGGCAACCCACACCAGTGTTTTTACCTGGAGAATCCCATGGACAGAGGAGCCTGGCGGGCTATGGTCCATAGGGTCGCAAAGAGTGGGACATGACTAAAGTGACTTAACAGCAGCATTTCAATACAGGTATTGGTGGAGGTGGGGGATGGGGAGGTGGTAGAGCATAAACAAACATTCAGGCCATAGCCTAGATCATTATATAGGTCCAGTGACCCAGATTTTCTAGTTGCAGAGCTTGGCTTGCCTGTCTCCTAACCTGGGGCAATTATTTTGACAATTTAAACCCCAGTTTTCATACCTGTTAAATGAAAATAGTAATATCTACTTGAAGGTTGCAGTGAAAATTAAATAAGACAATCAGTATATCTAAAGCAATAAACATCGTGCTTGGCCAATAGTAAGTGTTTCATGAAAGTTAGCTGTTATCAATTCTAGCCATCTCCTCCATCAGTACCATGCTGAAAAGTTAACCTCTGGCCACTACAAATGCCTCTTGTTTTTGATGTTTCTATGATAGGTTTTTAAGTTATGTGTTTGTGAGTAAATTTTTATTTGTTTCATTTGTTTATCCTGTAACTTTTGGGGTGCCCATTAAGAGATAAGAACATGCATATAATGTCTTTTAAACTCCCCATAAAGTCTGACAATTGCTAGTGACTTTTAGTAACATTAATAAGTGTTTACTGAGAACATACTAGGGCCAGGGTATCACTCTAGGTGCTGCTGCGGACCGTGCTATTCACTATCGTGGATGAATGCATTTATCATTAAGAAAACTTTTCATAAAGTTTTTATACAAAGTCTCAGTACTGAAGTAAGAGTGTAATAATATGATTCTGAAAGGCATACAACTGGATGTCTACCTGGGAGGGACACAGACTTCAGGTTCAGTGAATCATGTTCAGTTTTCAGTGTCTACAGAATGCCTGCTATGTGCATGCAGGACAATCCTTAGCTTCAAAGGTGTCAGAAGATGACTTACCTTAAAGATGTATTCTTTGTTTATTAGCTTTTGTTTGGGGAGGTCATCTATGATTGTGAAGTTTTATTAAATCCTAGCAGCATTCTTGACACTAAACAAACAGTGAGTTGCTAATCACAGCATGGGTCATTTATTTTCTGGTTTGGGTCACTTCTTTTCTCTATTGAAGGAAAGGAACATGACAGCTCTCTGTTAATAATGCCAAACTCAAAAATCCATTTTCTCTCTAAAATCGGAATATCATGTCCTTTTAACCACACCTCCTTTTTAAACCTGGCATTCATTTCTGTCCATATTTGTCAAGATCCTACTTAGTAACTAAGACATGCCCCCTGAAAGAATCGAGAGGAAACCTGAGCCACCATCACCAGTTCCGAAGAGCAAAACAATACATCGCCCCATGAATATATTATCAGCACCAACTTGACAGCCTCGCTGTTGACGACACTGGTTGTACTTCATTTCCCTCCTATAATCCAAAACCAGATCCAGCCCCCCTGGGCCCAGACTGGGGCTGTACAGCAGCTGAAGGGCCAACTGCCAGTGGGGCTGGAACAGAGTGTTTCCAGCCTCGGCACCTGACTTCCTGGCTGCCTCCATGTCAGGTCTCATTGGTTGATGTGGCAGCTGTGATTCTGACAACAAGCTTGGTGTTGGGTCAAGTTTTTGTTTGGCTGACTTACTCCCATAGAAGCCATTTTCCCTGACTCACCCTTGATTACTGAAAATACTCTTTATTACCTTTTAAAATAATGTGATATCCATAAGCAAAAATTGGGATTAACATTTTTGAAAGCATTACCCATGACCGATTTTTTTTTTAAATGCTGAAATGCAAGAAGTAAAGCTAGAGGCAGCTCAATCCTGTGTTTAGCACAGTGGTATATCAAATACCATTTGTAACTTCAGAATAAAATGCACAGCTTTTTTCCTTGATCTTAGGAACCTGGATGCAATGACCACCCATGGAAACAGTTTATAGATGCAAAAGTATGTAGTGTTTTATATATTAGAAAGCTTGTGAGACTCCTCCTTTAAAAGACTAAATAATTGTGTTCTAATATAAAGAATGTGAAATAAAAACATGTATAACTTTATTGATAAAACAAGGCTTTCATTCAATAGTTATGACAGGATACTTGCAAAACTTTGTTTATACAAGGGAAAAGGTCTCAATGCTGTAGCTTTCTTTATAATCTGAACATCATCCTCCCCCAAAACAGACTGAAATAATTAATGTTCAAAGTATGAAAATTCTATACATTATAACTTCTTTATGCTTTGTTAAAAAAAGGTCAAATTGAATGCCAGCACTTGAGATATTGAAAATAATGCCACAGGTCTTGATAAAATAATTTTTTATTTTTATTGATTCTCCTTCTTATATGTTGATATTTTAATGGCACCCTACTCCAGTACTCTTGCCTGGAAAATCCCATGGACGGAGGTGCCTGGTGGGCTGCTATCCATGGGGTTGCGAAGAGTCAGACACAACTGAGCGACTTCACTTTCACTTTTCACTTTCATGGATTAGAGAAGGAAATGGCAACCCACTCCAGTGTTCTTGCCTGGAGAATCCCAGGGACAGGGAAGCCTGGTGGGCTGCCGTCTATGGGGTCACAGAGTTGGACATGACTGAAGCGACTTAGCAGCAGCAGCAGCATATTGCTTTTAGTATACATATTTATAAAATACCTAAATATTAAAGAAATACACAAAGAAAATAAAAGTCTAACCATAGATACTTTAATATGAACTGCTTGATGAATAATCTGTCAAATTTTTCTTGCTATATTCCAATGTGTATGGACACAGTCTTTACCAAATGATTTTGAATACTTCTTAGACTTTTTTTCATTTCATAATCTCTAAAACTATCTTACTCTTTGAATACACACATAATAGTGGGGAATAAGAGTGTGATTTGGACATGACTGAAGCGACTTAGCAGCAGCAGCAGCATATTGCTTTTAGTATACATATTTATAAAATACCTAAATATTAAAGAAATACACAAAGAAAATAAAAGTCTAACCATAGATACTTTAATATGAACTGCTTGATGAATAATCTGTCAAATTTTTCTTGCTATATTCCAATGTGTATGGACACAGTCTTTACCAAATGATTTTGAATACTTCTTAGACTTTTTTTCATTTCATAATCTCTAAAACTATCTTACTCTTTGAATACACACATAATAGTGGGGAATAAGAGTGTGATAGTCAGTCATGTCCAACTCTTTGTGACGTCATGGACTGTCCATGAAATTTTCCAGGCAAGAATACTGGAGTCGGTTGCTGAGCCCTTCTCCAGGAGCTCTTCCTGGCCCAGGGGGGGAAGCCGTGGCTCTCACATCTCTTGCACTGGCTGGCGGGTTCTTTACCACAAGTGCCATGTGGGAAGCTCCGTACAATATATATGAATATTAATAGAGTAAGTTCATGGCCTCACAACCAAATGGCTTGACTGAATCTGGATCCTAGCTTCACTATTAGTAATTCTGTGACTTTGATAAGTTATTTTCTCTGTAATCCACTTTCTAAACTTATAAGGTGTGATGTTAACAATACCTCCTTGAAATGGTTGTCATTCAGGATGAGGAATTACTGCTTGGTGTTGGTAGACACGCAACCATGACAGTACTGCTACCATAGATGTTTGATATCTTATTATCAATTTCATGCTGATGGACATATAGAGTGATTGCAATTTTTCTTCTCATACATCATGCACTAGTGAACATGCTCCTAAGTAGAATGTTGTATTTCTGAAGAGTACATTTTAGAAGTGTAATTTTCTAATCAAAGATGATATACATTTTTAAATGATAGATATCATTGCATAATCATCCCCTAAAAGTAACTATTTACTCTATGAATAAAAGTGAATGAGAAAAAATTTTGGGATCATGAGAAACATTTTATTAAGACTTTCATCTATGCATCAAAAATGCATAAACTTTTTTATACAAAGAAGTAGGGTATTACTGTAACACAACATAAATAACACTTGTTTCATATTATCCATAAAAATCAGAAAGCTTTTTATGCATCATTCTCATGATTTTCAGTTCTGCAAGTCTTTGAGTCCCTTTTTCTCCAGAGAAAGAATTCATATAATCAGTTATTATTGTCTTCCTATAATCAGTTATTATTTATTAACTGCAGAACATAATATTCTATCAGGCAGCTATTCATAAATATCTACCAATCAGATGTGTAACAAATGCTTACTAAAATTAATAAGTTATGAAACAGAACAATTATGTCATATTCTACAGGTGTGGTAGCAGTGTTTCTGAAATCCAAATTGAACATGGCCTGACCACTTCACCACATATTCAGAATTTGAGATGGTTCCAGGTACTTTTCTGCAGTTACACCAGAGTCCAAAGAGGGGAAAAAAAAAAAATACTGAAAGCAAATGCCTCTACTGTCCTGTAATACATAGTATACCTGTGGTGTGAGAGACTATGTCCTCAAGCAGTGAGCTGTGAATAGTTTACAGCTTCTGAAAATACTTACACATTTCTTTCTAGTTCTTCAGCATACAGCTCATTTGAGGCTTTATCAGGGATCATAACATCTGATGCAATAACTACTATCTATCTCTACGTATCAAAACAGAGTCCAAATTTTTTTTTTAATAAAGAAGAAATCTGACATCACATTAACAGAAAGGTAAAGATAAACGTTTATATTGGAGAAGTGGCCTATAGGCAAATGTGTTCTCATAAACAGTACCGCAAATACTGTGTCCTTTACAAAGTTGTATTAGCTCTCTATGTCCTGTGTTGTTGACATGCCCTAACACCTCTGCACATGGAACTTTNAAGAAATCTGACATCACATTAACAGAAAGGTAAAGATAAACGTTTATATTGGAGAAGTGGCCTATAGGCAAATGTGTTCTCATAAACAGTACCGCAAATACTGTGTCCTTTACAAAGTTGTATTAGCTCTCTATGTCCTGTGTTGTTGACATGCCCTAACACCTCTGCACATGGAACTTTAAAATACAATAATAATAATATTTAAATATTATCATTGAGATTTTTACCTCACCATTTCTCAGAATAGGTTTGAGAAATGTGGTACTGATATTTTTCAACCTCAAGTGAAATTTTTTTCAAAAAATAGGAATTTGGGGACAAATAAATGAATACAGGTTTGTATTTTAAAATGAGTTATCCATGAACAATATTGCTTTATATAGTTTCATATTTAACATGTTTTAAACATAATTAATTGTTTACCTTGTCTTAATTTTATTTTTTTACTTTATATTAATTAAAAACTACAATTTGTCTATAAGAATATGAGCCTGATTCTTTGGAAGTAATGTTCAGTTGGTGTTATTGGTATCATAAGAGTTTTAGAGTATATTATAGAATATTCTGGCACTAGACACTAAATTGAAATTTTAAAGAAAATGTTGGAAATAGCTGTAAGGGGGAAAAAAGCAGCCTTTTAAATCTAATTTGTTATGCACCACAGTAGGGTAATGGATGCAATGAAAGTTCTTTTATTGAGTTCCCATGTCCAAAAGGTATTTAGGTAGCAAAGGATGTTAAGCAGACCCCCTGCAATCCACCTTTAACCGAAGATAGCAGGAAATAAGGTATATAGGTCTGTGTCCTCCTGGTTTTTATTTCCTCGGGTGAACAGCTCATGCAAAGGACACCTCAGGCTGCTTAGCCGATCACAAAGGGTGCACTAGACACCCTTGCTGGCTGCTTGAATAGCCTGATCAGAAGGGTGGCCGAAACCATACCGGGAGTTCAGTCCTTCAGGTGGGTCTTTTCAAATTCCAATAGAGAGAAGTTCCTGGAGAATTGGTAAGGATTTCACTAGTCCCCAGCAGGTTTGAGATCAAAAGCTTCGGTTAAATAAAAGCCTGCTGGGAAATCTTAAAACCTCTTTGTGATGTAACTTTAAAAAGTTAATACAAAGAACCCTTAGACTGAAGCCATAACAGCATGAACAAAGAGTATATCAAAACTGATTCCATTAAGGGAAAGCGGACTTACAAATTCACTTAATTTAAAGAGCAATCCAGTTATATTACTGTGTGAGAGAATAGAACTTAGACCATACCATCGAGCCCATTTAGAAGATGTGCTCATTTCTTGTTACATATGCCAGACTTCATTCTTGGCCATTCAGATATGCTTTCTAAACAACTTCTACATTCATTTTCTGAAAGGAGAAAGAGTGATGCACATTTAAACTCATTCCTCAAGAAGATACTTTTACAACAAATTAAAATTAAACTTGATGGGGACCCATCTGTCAGTTGGTTATCTCTTTTTCCTGGTGTCAAACTGCTAATTGCCCATCCTCCTTAAAATAATAAACCTTCAATTGATATTGATTAGTAGATCATTAATGAATGCCTTAATTAAAAGGTAATTTTATGATTAACACCAATTCGTTTTTTGGCAAGTCACACAGTTTTATTAACTGAAGTCATCAGTTAATATTTTCATGGAAATATTTTACTCCATCAACAACCCCCAAAAAACCTTTATTTGATTTTAATGTCTGAATTTTGCACTTTGTTTTAAATCTTTCAAGACATTTTCATGTACTCAATGTCTCACATTCTCACATTAGTCATGTGAGATGAGGTTAACAGGTTAAGCATTGTTTTTCTTTTTATCTTTAATAAATAGGGATACTGAAGTGCACTTATAGAACAAATAACATGCTCTCCACTGCACAGCTATTTAGAGAAGGCTCAGACTAGGACCCATAGCTCCCAATTTCAAGGCTACAAAGTTTTCAATTGAGCAGTGTCTCACAGACTTTGGAATGAAATTGCAGCTTATGTTAAAAGATAAAGTGAGGCATATGAAAAATTTTAAGAGTCTACTTGAGCAAAAACCAATCTGAATTAAGTAACATTTAATTTTGCAAATAGAAAGTACCTCTGAGGAGCTGTACAAAATGAAAGACTTTTGTAGACAGAAGGGAGCAGGAATAAGGGTGTTATATTAAGCTAAAAAGTGGGTTGGTTATTGTAAGATTATTTTCCTTTAGGGGATAGCAGGGATCTACCCGGAGAAGGCGATGGCACCCCACTCCAGTACTCTTGCCTGGAAAATCCCATGGACAGAGGAGCCTGGTGGGCTGCGGTCCATGGGGTCGCGAAGAGTCGGACACGACTGAGCGGCTTCCCTTTCATTTTTCACTTTCATGCACTGGAGAAGGAAATGGCAACCCACTCCAGTGTTCTTGCCTGGAGAATCCCAGGGACGGCGGAGCCTGGTGGACTGCCATCTATGGGGTCACACAGAGTCGGACACGACTGAAGTGACTTAGCAGCAGCAGCAGCAGGATCTACCAGGGTTTCCCATAGTGGCAAAGAACCTGCCTGCCAAACCAGGAGACCCAGGTTTGACCCCTGGGTTGGAAAGATCCCCTGGAGGAGGGCATGGCAACCCACTTCAATATTCTTGCCTGGAGAATCACATGGACAGAGAAGCTCGGGGGGCTGCAATCCCATTGGGTCGCAAAGAGTCAGACATGACTGAAGCAACTTAGCATGCAGCACTCAAGGATCTAGCAGGTAGATTATGTAACTAATAATCTGGAGATTATTAGTTATTCATAGCTAATATGGAGATTCCTGATGGACTGGTCTAAGATTCCATTTCTAGGAAAGCTAAAACTGTAATTAAGTCTCAGTTTGGTGATATGGTGTTTATCATAAGTGATCACATTTGGAGCATGTTGTCTTATTTTTAACACTTAATTCACATACAGTGGGATTCATCCCAAAGAACTCTTTTCAAGTGTGGTCACTATGGACCATGAATATCCTCAGATTCTCATATTGATAGATGGAGAAACTGTTCCTTCTACCATATTCAGTTTTTCTCTTCACTCCTCTCTTTTATTTCTCTTCCTCAGCTGTTCTTCTGTATGTCATCTGATTAATGATTGGAAAATGAAGAAAGGAAAGTGGCAGATTAAGTCAATCTCTGTGGGGAAAGTATAAAAATCTTTGGAGGCAAGTACTCTTTCAATGAACCATCCCAGTGATTTTCACCCCTGCCAGCCTCAACTTTCTTTAGTCTCTTAAAAAATATGAAGAAAGCTCTCAACTGACTAGGTCTATCGAAAGCAAACAGACAGTCTTTGAGAGTTCTGTATTCTTACAGTCTCCTCTGAAACAGCTGAGCCAGCAGCCCCATCCATCCCAGGTGTGTGATCATATGTTGGTCTGCTCTCAGCTAATGACTTCCTATTCGTGCCTATCCTGACAGAATGTTCACTCAGGTAGGTGTTCTACTGAACAATTAGCCCTTTGTGATAAACAAAACAAAACAAAACTTAAACTCAGCAATGTAGGGAAGACATGTTTACTAAATCTTTGATTCCCTAATATGCTTATGTAAGTGTATTTACATACACATTCTATATGGATTGTATATGTGTTCAAACAAATATAGTTCACCTATGAGGTTTTATTAGAATATAAACATTCTGCTCAAACACTAGCTCCATTTGTAGGCAGAACTATGTGAAGTAGCTTATCTTGATACCTTGGATACTTTCAAAGATACCCTAAGACCTTGCTATGCCTAAAGTTATTGCTTACTTGTGGAGTGCTTTGAATTTTTAAATCCATTCCAATGTGTTACTGCCTATTCTCATACTGGAATCCCAGTCTTGAATTCCAAAAATTCAACACTCACTACTCTGGCAAATAAATGATTTGAACATTAAATGTATTCTATGAGCACCTGGCATACTATCACCAAGATTCTGGACTCCAAATAAGTTATTTTAAAAGTATATGTTATAGAATCAGTCTCAAGACATTTACACTTTTATAGTGGAAAAAGTACCTGCAGAGATAACATACAAATTCGTGAACTGCTCAATAATTTTAAATGGCTGCTCCCTCCTCTGTGACCCCACCTAATCTTAAATGTGCCATGCTGTGCCTATTCTACTCAGTCATGTCTGCCTCTTTGTGACCCCATGGTGTGTACCCCACCAGGCTCCTCTGTTCATGGGGATTCTTCAGGCAAGAATTGGAGTAGGTTGCCATACCCTCCTCCAGGGGATCTTCCCAACCCAGGGATAGAACCCAGGTCTTCTGCATTGCAGAAAGATTCTTTATCATCTGAGCCACCAGGGAAGCCCATGAATACTGGAGTGGGTAGCCTAGCCCTTCTCCAGGGGATTTTCCCAACCCAGGAATCAAACCAGGATCTCCTGCATTGATGGTGGATTCTTCATCAGCTGAGCTACCAGGGAAGCCCCATATCTTAAACACATCTACTGTAATAAAACAGTTATACACCTTATTTCAGGGCTCCCCCAAGCCTGAGCTCTGGACCAGTACTGGTCCATGGCCTGTTAGGAACCTGGTCACACAGGTGAGTGGCAGGTGAGTGTCACTCCCCAGTGCTCTCATTACCTCCTGAAACATCCCCACCTCCGCTGTCTACGGAAAAATTGTCTTCCAAGGAACCTGACCCTTGTGCCAAAAAGGTTGGGAATTGGTGTTTTACTTCACGTGGCGTTTCATGTGTCTTTTTCATCAGAGCCAGAGACTCATATTTATTATTGCTTCTTCACAGTGACTATCACAGAACACATGATAGGTGCTTAATAAATGTTAGCTGAGCTAATTCAAACTCGATGAGCACTTGGAGGAAAGAAGAACAGATGATCAGGTGCGGATTTTTTTCAGTGTTCAAAACAGGAAAAGCAAAAATTAGTATCTAGAATTCTTTTCAAAGGGAAAATAGCTATCTTTTCTGACTGCTAAATTATACATCTCACTGGAAAATATTCAAATATCTCAAGATAATTCTATAGAGAAAATCAGTTTTTATTTTTATGTGGTGTGTATATATATATATATATCTCAGCTGTTAATCCATGTGCTTACAAGGTTAACTTAAAAAATTATAGTCATAGTATGTACATTTTGTTCAACGACTAGCTAAAAATTGAACATTATATTTCTGATTCCTTTCCATGATACAAATGTTTCCCTTTAACTGGCTATGGTAGCCTCTATTTGTATATTTCATCATGTATTTAATTATATTGACAGATATTTAGGTTATATTCAATTTTTATTCTTATAAACAGTGCTTCAATAAATATCTTTTAACATCTTTGCAAATTCAGATTTATTTTCTTGGCACAAATTCTTAGACATGAAATGGACTTAAAATGTTAGACTATGTTGTTAAATTATTCTAGAAAAAAGGATGTGCCAATTTACACTCCCACCAACTGTGTGTAAGCCATTTTCTCTATAACCTTGCCTGGATATAATTCATTTAAAAAATCTTTGTTAATCTAATAAGGAAAGAAGTTTCATTGGTTATTGTTGTTATTGTTTTTCCATTGTTGCTTTAAATCCTAGACTACTTAGGGACCTTTTAAATAAATCAGTTCTTGATAAATCACACATGGCCCACCCATGAAACATGTTCAGTACCAAATTAACTCTCTTCTTCTACTCAGTTGCATTTTCTTCTCTCTGCACTAGCACTAAATATGAATCAAAGAAACAAGATCTTAATATTAGGTTAAACATACCTAGGAGAGCTCAAATATATATATTTTTTTCATAAATAAAATCTAAAACTAAAATGTGTTTGGTTATTGACTCAATTGTTTTATCATAGTTCCCCTCTATTAATGTGGATAACTGAGTAAATGATAAAATAATTTACAAATTATATAACCCTGTTGTAGGAACAAGCCTACAAATCACATCTAATCACAAGCCTACAAATCATACACAAACCTCCCTCTAAGTTTTTTTGAAGGCTCTACTGGGATTGTTAACAATTTGACCACAAAGTCTAGAACTCAAGAAGCTGCTGACATGATGTGGCAGTGTGAAAAAGTCTGTGAAACAAGAGAGAGGTGTCTAAGAATATAGCACTCACGACATGAATAAAAACCATTTTATATTTCTATAGTCCCAGTAAGTGTAGATGCCAAACCTTGCCTTGGAAAAAGAAATAGCACCTTTATACCTCAAAGCTTTACAACCTTATCCAAAGGAGTAAACACTGGTCAATATTTCTTGCTCGTGAACAATGGTAAGGTCTTTGTGAGAAGCTCTTACAGATTTCACAGATTTCTTTGTGGACTTGATCAGCTCTTCCTTATAGCCTTGCAGTGAGGATGAAATCTATATTCTGAAGACTGGTGTGAAGAGCTCTAGCCCCACTGCACTCTACACCACAAAAAGGAGCTGCAGTGAGCTGTCAAGCATGTTCACTGGGAGACAGTAGTTATATTAGTTGTCCATTGCTATACAGCAAACCCAAACTTTAGTGACTTAAAGTGATAGTTGCTTAGTCCTGTCTGACTCTTTGTGACCCCATGGTCTGTAGCCTGCCAGACTCCTCTGTCTGTGGGATTCTTCAGGCAAGAATACTGGAGTGGGTAGCCATTCCTTTCTCCAGGGGATCTTCCTGACCCAGGGATGGAACCTGGGTCTCCTGCATTGCAGGCAGATTCTTTACCATCTNGTCTGTAGCCTGCCAGACTCCTCTGTCTGTGGGATTCTTCAGGCAAGAATACTGGAGTGGGTAGCCATTCCTTTCTCCAGGGGATCTTCCTGACCCAGGGATGGAACCTGGGTCTCCTGCATTGCAGGCAGATTCTTTACCATCTGAGCCATCTGGGAATGCCAGTGACTTAAACCATACACATTTACTATCTTGCAGTTTCTGTGGGTTTAGATTCTAAGGAGAGCCTAGCAGGGTCCCCGGCTTCAGAGTCTCTCAGGAGGCTATAATCTAGACGTCAGCTGGTGCCACACTCACGTTAGAGGAGACAGATTTGCTTTAACGCTCACCTTAGCAGTTGCCTGGATTCAATTCTTCATGGGCTATTGGAATGGTCTCAGCTTCTAGCCGGCCATTGGTCAGAGGCTGCTCTTGGTCAGATATGGCTCTCCAACATGGACACTTGATTCCTCAAAGTCAGCAAGAGAGAAACACTGCTAGCAAACCAGAAGTCATGGTCTTCTATAACCTAATAACTTTGTTCATATTCTATTCTTTAAAAGCAAGTCACTAGTTTCAAGGCAGGGGAAGGGGTGAATTGTACAAGTTAGTGAATACTGGGTATCAGGGAGGGCTTCCCGGATATCACTAGTGGTAAAGAACCTGCCTGCCTAAGAGATGTGGGTTTGATCTCTGGGTCAGGAAGATCCCCTGGAGGAGGGCATGGCAACCCACTCCAGTATTCTTGCCAGGAGAATTCCATAGACAGAGGAGCCTGGCGGGCTGCAGTCCTTGGGGTCGCAAAGATTTGGATATGACTGAATTAGCACAGGGAGTCAGGGATCATCGGAGGCTACCTTAGAAGGCTGTCTACGACAGGGGGTGGTTGCTCAGTTAATAACGGGCATAAAGGACACTGGGGAAAAGTGGAAAGGAGAGTGTCAGCAGACAAGGTGGGAGAGGAATTTCTTGGGAAGAGGCTCACAATAAATGATACATGCACTGTCAACAAACAAAGTTGAATCAGTATGTACCATGTCAAACCACTAACTTCTCATATTATGTATTATTGGGGAAAATCAAAATAGTTAAAATGGGTGACAATGGCAAAATAATGGTTAACAGAGAAACACAACCTCAGCCAAGAGGGAAAATATTCCATAACTAATTATAAAAAGGGACTGTAATTCTTATTCTCTCAAAATGTGTATCTAGCAATTACCATTGAGAAAGTGAAATTAATGACATTCAAAATACTCTGTATTAATTTGTATTTATTCTATCTAAACATGCACCCATGCCATTTATTTGTCATTTGTCGAGCTTAAATTTTGAGTTTGTCTTGGAGTTCATGATTATTTAATGTTTGCTTTTATTTTGCACCTGCCACTCACTTTGATAGGATAGTTGGTTCAAGGTAAGGGTATATTGGAATTTATAAAACAAAATAGAGAAAATACAGCTTACTGACTTATATGGGGAAAGAGGTTTATAATCATAACTAGGATTTTTATTATAACGGCTGTTCTAGTAAGTTGAGTTAATCAGCTGAGTGTTTGCAAAGATGGGTTATGTACATGTTTCTATAATAACAAAAATGAACAGAGATTTAGCAGATAAATTGTCTTAACAGATTTTGCTTGGTTTTAGTGCAAAAACTTACTAATTAATGCAAGTGTTGCAATCATTTTTATGACATTCCCTGAAGATGGCACTTTAAGGGTTATGCCATATGCTGATTGACAGCAGCCATAATTCCATACAATGAGACTGTATCATATTGTTTGAAGTGAGGTGATATTCATCTCTTGAAACTGATCAAACATATCATTGCATCAAACAGTATTACAATATAATCACACTGTACGTGGAGACTGCCAAGGCTGATCATCATGTTGTACTCTTTTCCCTTGGACTTCCCTAATAGCACTTGTAACACACGACTGCATCCACATTTTCCTTTAAGAACTCAGAATCTACCAAAGAGAAAAATCTGCATAAAATCGTGGTTTGGTTATGCTGTGTGAGTGTTCATTTGTCGACTGCTTTCGAATTGGAAATTTCCTTCCACAAAGATCTCCCTAAGAATACAAATAAAAACTTGGTAAGACCAAGATAAAAAGAAAATATTCAAAACAGGGCAGAAAATAATTCAAATGCCTTTTATTTGTCTTCCATAAACAAGCAAACATGGAAGACATGTCTTTCGTAAAAAATACTTTTTAGTGTCAGAAACTTCCAAGGGTTTTTTTCCTAATGTACTGTTTTGCAAAGTCACTTACTTTATGTACTGACTTTGGGGCTATTGCAGCTGCAGATGAAAATTATATTAGAACCTATTCTACTTGGAGAAGGCAATGGCATCCCACTCCAGTACTCTTGCCTGGAAACTCCCATGGATGGAGGAGCCTGGTAGGCTGCAGTACATGGGATTGCTGAGTCAGACACGACTGAGCGACTTCACTTTCACTTTTCACTTTCATGCATTGGAGAAGGAAATGGCAACCCACTCCAGTGTTCTTGCCTGGAGAATTCCAGGGATGGTGGATCCCAGTGGGCTGTCATCTGTGGACACGACTGAAGCGACTTAGCAGCAGCAGCAGCAGCATTCTTCTACTAGTCGTAGTTGCTGCTGATCTTGGAAAAGCAATGCTAGGATGGGCAGAAATAAATGAGGGTGATTTGTCCTCTTAGTGGCATTTTTAGTGGTATGAAATTCTATAACACAGTAGCTTTTAGACTACTAACAGCTGTGATGTAATTTAGGAACTGCCCTTTAATTATCCATCTATCCATCTCTCCATCCATCCATTCAGTAACTTGTAAAAAAGCCATGGGGATACTTTGGGGATTATGTTCAGAATAGTTTACAAACAGGATGCTAGGATGGGAGCCATCACCTATTCACACTGACATTCACTAAGAGATGTGTTACCGCTTTTGGTCCTCCAGTGTTGACCTGTGTGAATCTCTGAGATGTCGCCATCCTACCTGGACCTTATTATTTTGTCTGAGCCAGCCCTAGCCCTAACCTGTTAGGTTTAATGTCCTCAGCCTTCTGGGCCTGTAGAAACTGGTGGCTCTTTCAGAGATGCACTGGGACGGCAGGAGCACAGAGGCCCTCTCTAACTGGTTACCTGAGCACTCACACTGCGACCGCTCTTGAGCTGCTTCTGCATTGTGGTGGGCACAGGAGAGGCTAGAGGTTTCCGAAATTCCCCCAAGATAGACCAGAGAGCTCTCTGTTCCCAGATTCTGCTGATCATGGGCATTTCTTCCAGATCACGTGCAGGAAGAGCAGGGCAAAGACCCTTCTCAGAGACACCACCAGTCTTTAAGCTCTGTGTTTCCCTTCTGACCATTTTCTCCTTTACTTCTCTTCTTTAACTACAGAAACTTCACTTAATATACAGTGAAAAACACTGACTTTTCATCTCTTTTTCCCAAATGTTTGGTTTGTGATATTAATATCATGCTTTCAGATCTTTAGGGCATGTCTGATACACAAATGCCCAGAATTTTGAAATTCAAAATCTGAGAACTGTCTTTTCCCCTCGCTTAAGAGCATCCATTGCCTCAGCAAGTAAGGGAAAAAGTCTTAGCAGCTGTTCCGTGGCGAAGAGTGGACACCTTTCCCTCTTTTCTCTCTTGCTTCTTTGTCTCCTACTTTGTTAATTTTGTTGTTTGACCTTCCCCCTTCCCCTATTTTCTTAAGGGTTTAGTTGGCTGGGTTTTTTTTTTTTTTCCCCCTAGCTTGTTGAATAGAATAGTTAGTACTGAGCTACATTACACTTGGTTTTTTGGTTTGTATTTATTTGCTATTAGATGCTTTAGATTTTGAAACAATCAAAAATTCTTTTTTTTCCCCTCTAGCAAAAAAGCTAGACCTACAGTACAAATATGGACTTTCCATGTGGTGCTAGTGGTAAAGAACCCACCTGAAAATGCAGGAGACATAGAGACCCAGGTTCAATCTCTGGATTGGGAAGACCCCTGGAGGAAGGAATGGCACCCCACTGCAGTATTCTCACCTGGAGAATCCCATGGACAGAGGAGCCGCGCAGGCTTCAGTTAGGTCTCAAAGAGTCAGACACAACTGAGATGACTTAGCATGCACAGTACAAATAGCTTGTTTTTTCCTGAATACTTATAGACTGCTGACCAGATGGTGCATTAGCTCCAGACACTTCAATGTGTGTTTTCTACAAATAAGAGTGTCCTCCTACTGACCACAAAACAACTAACAAAACCAGGGAATGAATTTTGATACACTCCTGCCCTTTGGTCCACAGACCACATTCCAGTTTCAATTGATGCAATCATAATTTTTGTAACCAAAGGATCCATTTCAGAAGCACATACCATATTACTTAGCATGTCTCTTTAGTCTCCTAGTCTGGAATATTCTTCAGTTTATGCTTGACTTTCAGGCCAGTATTGATATTTTAAATAAGAGTTCAATTACTTTGCAGAATCACCCCCAGTTGAAGTTTGCCTGAAGTTTCCTCATGATTTGATTCAGATCACACTATCACAGAAGTGATGCAGTGTTCCTCTCAAAGCATGGAACCAGGTCATGCATGGTTTCAATAGCTGATGTTCACTGTCCGCACTTGCTAAAAGTGATGTCCTCCAGGCTTTTCCATTGTATACTTTCCCTCTTTTGTGGGGAGGTATTTTGAAAACATACCGAATCTTGTCCTTCATCAAATTTAAATCCTTTCATTCATTCATTTATGTTGGTATGGTCTCTTGGTCTTTTATTTTACTTAGTATTGTAAATTCTACAAGTTATTATCACATTACTATTAGTATTTTTTAAAGTTTTTATTTTTTGGTGTGGACCATTTTAAAAGTTTTTATTGAATTTTTTACAATATTGTTTTTGTTTTATGTTTTGTTTACTTGGCCATGAGGCATATGGGATCTTAGTTCCCCAACCAGGGACTGAACTTGCACCCTCTGAAGTCTTAGCCACTGGACTGCTAGGGAAGTCCCTACTATCAGTATTAACACTCCAGTTATGTCCGATGTGGCTAGTAGGAGCCCATTTAAACTGACATTTAGGCTCTTTTGATATGTCCCCCATCATTTTTTTTTTAACATATTTTTGGTTTATGGTAGAAGTTTTAGATCTTTGGTTTATGTAGAAGTTCCAGATTTTTCTTGTAATTTTCCCCCCTCAGTCCCAGAATCAGCCATTTCTATAAAAATTCTTTTTCTCTTTTTACTGGGAAATAGTATTTGGAAGCCAAGACTCGAGTGCTGTATATGTTCATTGTTATTGAAGTGTTGGTGCTTCCTGGCTCTATCAGAAGATATATCTTCTGCATACATATGCATTTACCATGTATTTGCCTTGATATTTATTTCTATCTATAAAAACTGAAAACTGTCTCTCTATAAATTATACATATGCTGAAAACCATGAGCTCATCTTACACTTCCAGTCACATGTTGATTGTAGTTTTCCCCCTTTTCCATATATGTAATCTTACTCCTTGGAAGGAAAGTTATGACCAACCTAGATAGCATAGTCAAAAGCAGAGACATTACTTTGCCAACAAAGGTCCGTCTAGTCAAGGCTTTGGTTTTTCCAGTGGTCACGTATGGATGTGAGAGTTGTACTGTGAAGAAGGCTGAGGGCCGAAGAATTGATGCTTTTGAACTGTGGTGTTGGAGAAGACTCTTGGGAGTCCCTTGGACTGCAAGGAGATCCAACCAGTCCATTCTGAAGGAGATCAGCCCTGGGATTTCTTTGGAAGGAATGATGCTAAAGCTGAAACTCCAATTCTTTGTGAAGAGCTGACTCATTTGAAAAGACCCTGATGCTGGGAGGGATTGGGGGCAGGAGGAGAAGGGGACGACAGAGGATGAGATGGCTGGATGGCATCACCGACTTGATGGACGTGAGTTTGGGTGAACGCCGGGAGTTGGTGATGCACACGGAGGCCTGGCGTGCTGCGATACATGGGGTCGCAAAGAGTCGGACATGACTGAGCGACTGAACTGAACTGAACTGAATCTTCTCTAATAATGAGAATACAAGTTTCCATCCTTCCTCAGATGTTGACTTATGTAATCAACCTCACGTTATGCAACCCATCTCCCATCCCTACTACGACTCCCTCCCGCACACAGATGCCTCTTCTCCCTGCCTGGGCTCTGACTCCCTGTGTGGATGCCTTCTCACCCTGTTCGGCCCGATTCTTCAGGCTGTTTTGCCTGCCACCCTTGACTGGCTGCTCTCTTCATCCTGTTTAGCCCCTTAAATCCTCTTCTCTTGCTCTGTCTCACCTAGTGGCTTTGTTGTTGTTTGTTGCGGCTTTAGAAATAAATTATTCAGGAAGGGGAAGGAGAAGCAGTCAGGTTTTTCCATGAAATGTTTTCATTATCCTCTTTAATGGAGAGTTGTTAGCAGAAAAATAAGAAGAATCCGAGGGCCAGAAAAAAAAAGAGACTAAGAGCCCAAGTGTTGACTGCAAGAACTAACAAGGCAGTGTAGGAGCTGGGGTGGACTAGGGTGGTGATTATGACTCAGAAACACAGCAGCTTTCATTTTCATACCCAGAAAGGCCAGGAAACAAGGACTTGGAACTTCTGTAGGGAGGCGGGGATAAATCCAGGATCATTTAAGGGCTTCCCCTTCCATAAAATGATAGAGAAGAAATAATCTGCACACTAGCAAAAGAGACCACAAGGAAGCAAGCTACGAGGCCTGGGTGTTGCGGGGTAGATAGTAAGCCTTTCCAGAGAAATTGTAATCACAGACATGCGCCTCATATGAGCTTCATGTCAACCACATGGCCTGAACACTCCATGTTGAGATTCAGTGTATTCCAAGCAGAAGCAAACAGTAAAAATTTGGTGTGATAAAACCTCATCACAGGCCACACTTGATGCCTCCAGATGAAGCCTATCAAAAATGGGGTCACCATTCAAAATTACAACACATATAAGGTAACAATCTACCTTGAGAGACATAGGAAAGAGTAAATACAGGAGAATTAAACTCCAAGGAATTTGAGGTAATAGAACTGTAAGACAGAGACTGTAAAAACATAAATTTTAAATGTTTAAAACATTCTAAAAGATGAATGAAGCATTAAAATACACGTCTGTGTCCTAATTTCTTCTTCCTAAGGACATTAGTGATTTTGACCTGGGACTCTCCCTAATGACTTCATTCTAACTTAATTACACTTTAACACCTTAGCTCCATATGAGTCACATTCTCAGTTACTGGATTTGGGGACATCAATATAAGAATTTTGAGGGAGACACAATTCAGCCCATAACACTGTGATAAACTGAACCTTACTAACCTCTTTTCTCTTGGCACTTTTCTGTTTCCTCTCTGCTTTCCAGATAATTCTCTGTACTCAGTGACCTATTTCTTGCCTCAAGGACTTTGCAAGACTGTTACCTTCACTTAGAATACTCCCATCCCCATGTCCCCCAACTTGGGGTAGCCAAAAGCTAGGTTTCAGCTTTAATGTCATTTCCTCAGAGAAACACTTTCTGACGCTAAGATTAGATTAGTTCTCTGTGTTTTGTGTTTTCCACATCATTTTTGTACCACTTCATAATTCTAATTAAATGATTAACTGTATAATTACTGAATTTCCTTGATCCTACAATGTTAGGCATTCTAAAATGCATCAGTTTTGTAACATTTGTAAGGAGAGGAAAGAAATACTATTCTATTAGCTAGCTATTGCTACAATAATGTTTCACGAAAAACCACTCCAAAATTCAGTAATTTAAAACAATAAGCATTTATTTCTCCCTCATGGGTCTGTGAGCTATTGTGATTCACTTTTAAAAACTCAATTTCAGGACTCAGCTCTGGACTCAAACTGCAGGCTCGGTTGAATTCAGGTCTACTTTCTATATGTCCGTATGCCCCCATTGTGTTATGACAGTGAATGATAGACAGTCAAGCAAAGGGAACATGGGCCACCTGTTAAAACCTCAGCGTGGAGAGGCACATTGTTACCTCCACCCGATTCTGTTGGTCAGAGCAAGTCACGAGGCCAAGCCCAACACCAGTGGGTTGGGGACAGTACTCTGCCTCCTCTAGTGGGAGACGATGCCAAGTCAATGAAAAAGGACATATATATATACTGTATAACCCCCAAACAGGGAGGAATTGGGAACAATAACTCAATGTACCATATGTACCATGAACAGTACGTACACAAATTTTATTATGTTTACCTACAAAAGATTATTTGAATATATTTATTAATACCCCCAAAACCTCCACTTTCTTCTGTATTGAGTAAAGCTTCATAGTCAGAGCCCAAAGTATCTTCTGAATTATTTTTGGTCGCCAACCATTACATCCCTCATTCTAGCCACCAGTCCTTTATATAACCAGGGCCCAGGACTTTGACCTCTTTAACTCTTGTATAAGTTTTAGGCATACAAAAGAAAGACCAGGGTTCTATTTGCACTTCCAGTTTGGTTAAACTCAGAATGTACCCCTCAAGCATTTCTATCATTGGAAATTCAAACCTTTTCATAACAATCCACAGGAAGTTTTGTTTGGGTTTTTTTCCTTATTGAGGTAGCACTGGTTTATAAGTTTCATGTATGCTACCTTGTATTTTTACTTTTGTGCACACTGTGACGTGCTCACCACCAAATTATTGGTTTCCGTTTCTCACTATACAGTTGATCCTCTTTATCCAACTCACCCTTCACCCAACTCTTACCCTCTGGTAACCACTACTCTGTTCTATGCAGCTACCTATTTATTTTTGTTCGACTCGTTCATTTATTTTTGTTTATTTTTTATATTCCATATATGAGTGAAATCATCTGGTATTTGTCTCTCTTTGTCTGACTTATTTCCCTTAGCATAATACTCTCAAGGTCCATTCATGTTGTCACAAATGGCAAGAGTTCATCTTTTTTTTAATGACTGAGTGGTATTCCATTGTGTATATGTGTATATATATATATATATATATATAATATTATAACATCTTTTTTATCCATTCTTCCATTGATGGGATTAGACTGTTTCTATACCCTGGCTGTTGTAGACAATGCCACGATAAACAAGAAGTAGCTATGAGTTATTTAATTAAGGGCTTCCCTGATGGCTTGACAGTAAAGAATCTACCTGCAATGCAGGAGACACAAGAAATGCAGGTTCGATCCCTGGGCGAGGAAGATCCTTTGGAGGAGGAAATGGTAACCCGCTCCAGTACTCTCACCTGGACAATCCCATGGACACAGAAGCCTGGTGGGTCACAATTCAAAGGATTACAAAGAGCTGGACACAACTGAGTGGCTGAGCACACATATACATATGTTTTTGAATTAGGTGTTTTTTTTTTTTTAAATTCTTTGGTAAATATCCAGAAGTGAGACAGCTGGATTATATGGTAGTTTTAATCTAATTTTTTGAGGAATCTTTATACTGTTCTCCATAGTTTTTCTTTGTCCATGGGATTTTCCAGGTAAGAGTACTAGAGCCGTTTCCGTTTCCTCCTCTAGGGGATCTTCCTGAGTGAGGGATTGAACCCATGTCTCTTGTGTCTCCTGCATTGGCAGGCAGATTCTTTACCACTGTGCCACCTGGGAAACTTTTTCTGCACAGCCAACAATGTTCATTGCAAGGCCACTTGGAGTGTAAACCTCTGAACAACTTTTTGAAAAGACAATTAGATACCTTAAATTGTCTTAAATTTAGTAAGAATTCAATTCTGAACGTAAATAGCTGAGAAGGTGAAGGTGAAGTCGCTCAGTCGTGTCCAACTCTTTGCGACCCCGTGGACTGTAACCTACCAGGCTTCTCTGTCCATGGGATTCTCCAGGCAAGAATACTAGAGTGGACTGCCATTTATAGCTGAGAGGACATTTGATAGCAAGAAATGCACTGTCACCTGGAGAAGCAGTGTCATTCTGCTCAGTAGCTGGGAAGTTTCTTGTACCACGGATTGAAAGAGTTATCCCTGAAAGAGTTATCCCTCTGTAACATGGGAGCAGTCATCTGAAATTACGTCTTGCTCGGTTCTCCTCCACCCCCCAGAAGTTCAGCAAAGTGACTCAGGTAGGGTGGAAAGTGACATTTTTACCAGGATCTGATTTGGATGCTAGATATGATTGATTCTTTCTTCTCAGGCTGTAACAATCCTGTGAAATACTGAGTCATCTTTCCCACCACTCAGAGATAGCCTTTTACAGAGAAAACAATCCGGAGGAGGACCTTAAGACAGAAAGAATGAGAAAGAGAGAGAGAGACACACAGACTGAGCCAGATCCCAGAGAATGGCGCCTGAGCAAGGGGTTTTCATAATGTCCAAGATCATCTCCTATAAGTTTTCCACACAGAAGCCAAATTCTATGCCTCGTTAATGTGAGTTGATTTCTGTTGCATGTAATCAAATAGAATGCTAGATATTACAAAACAATAACCCACATGAGTAACACCATGGTTACAAAAATACATGATAGTGCAGCAACCACAAATAATTTCAGAATAACTCAAGCTCTTCATTTTTTTTTTTAAACATAATGAAGGAAACAGAGAACCTTAAAAATCCCCCTTTGCCTCCCCCATCCAGCCATTCACACCGCCAGCTGCTTCTGCTCCTTTACATCTGTCTTCAAATTCCAGCCTCAAGTCAAGATAACCTCCTCCCCCAAAGTTAACCTTCTGAACTTTTGTTCTCTCTTCCTTTCCTCCCTCTTCTCATGCCTAAAGTTCAGAAAAACTTGTCTTTCAAAGCAGGACTCTCCGAGCTGAACTCACCTCAGAGCATAAGAAACCATGTTAGGAAATGAGGGAAAATTGGGAATGTCCATGTGTGCCTAATTTTTGTCCCATTGCTCCCCTTTAAAAGTGTAATAAAATGAAAAAAATACATGCATTTATTTTTAAGGTTACATAAATGTGGTTTAACATTTGCTTTTCCCTGCTAAAGCAATGCCTTCCACATACATATTAAATACCTCATAGCACATTAAAAAAAAAGAAATTAATGACTAGATGAATTACTGAATGAACAAGAAAGGAATGTATTAATAAATGTAAAAATATGACGTTAGGGGTTGGGGGAAATTGTTACCAAGAAATTAAAGTCAGGATCAATAAATGCTTGACACCTAGAAGGCTAAAAAATACATTTCTAAAACACAACTCATTCTTTCACATACATAAAAACAGAACAAAAAAGAAAAAATGAATTTTGAAAGTAGAAGCAAGTCATGTGTGTGTGTGTTTGTGTGTGTGTATGTGTATAGAAAGTTATCTACAGTTTAAATAATCCCAGTGGTAGCTGTAACCAAGTGTATTAATTAGAATTCTTTGCAAGCCACAGCAGAGAAGGCAATGGCAACCCACCCCAGTACTCTTGCCTGGAAAATCCCATGGATGGAGGAGCCTGGTGGGCTGCCGTCCATGGCCTTGCTAAGTCGGACACGACTTGACTTTCACTTTCACTTCCATGCATTGGAGAAGGAAGTGGCTACCCACTGTAGTGTTCTTGCCTGGAGAATCCCAGGGACGGGGGAGCCTGGTGGGCTGTGTCTATTGGGTTGCACAGAGTCGGACACGACTGAAGCGACTTAGCAGCAGCAGCAGCAGCAGCAGGCACAGAGAACAAATCTGCATAAATAAGACATGAACATATTTATCGGGAGAAGTATTTTTTACCCACCCAACCTCCATCTCCTTCCTCTTATCTTTGTAAAATATGCCCTAGTTTTGTTTGTGTGTCTATTTATCCTATGCTCATTATGGCTTAGGGTTAGATCCTAACTGAACAGAAGTCATTTCCATCCCTGAAACCAGTTTATGCATATATGACACTGTGAGATGTGTGGGGAATTCTTCTAACGGGTTTCTGAGAAAAGCTTTCCTTAATTGCAGAAAGGGACCCAGGTAAGAAAAAAAATCCCTTCTCCCATGTCTGGAAAGAGGAATGTGGTGATGATGTGATGACTAGATTTCTGTAGCTTTCTTGTGAACATAAGCGGGACAGCCAATGAGAAGTTTACCCTTCAAAATGAAAGACTGGGATGATAAAAGACACTCTACATCCACAATTCTTCCTCCCCAAATGGTAATTTTCTCAGAGCAACTCACTTGAGCCAGGTTTTTCTATTTTTCTGCAACTGACAGAATCCCAGGGATAGAGAATCATATTAAAGGACATTGGCTTGGGACTGGTTGGAGCCCCAGAAGCTATGGAGGTTAGGAAGCAGAACCCAACAAGAGCTACATTTTGGTGAAAATAGCCAGGTTGGGTTTGTACTAGGTCAGATGGACTAGAATTCCAGCATTGTCTTTTTGTTCCTCTATTCAAGACAA
Source organism: Oreotragus oreotragus (assembly GCA_006410675.1). Classification (NCBI taxonomy): domain Eukaryota; kingdom Metazoa; phylum Chordata; class Mammalia; order Artiodactyla; family Bovidae; genus Oreotragus; species Oreotragus oreotragus. The sequence goes on from SJYX01024684.1 coordinate 30,961, forward strand.
CATCCAATTCCCATGCCTGATTATATTCAGTAAGAAAGAATTAACTCCTCAAACAGGATTTTAGATTCTAAGAGGTTAGGTAGATGTTGAGCAGCCAAAAATGTCAAGTGTCTACAACATCAACTAATTAAAACTTCTTGTATTATGGGTTTTCTTATTTTTTTCAGTATTCATTCTCAGGGGCTTCCATTCCTCCTAATCATTTTCTGCCCCTATCCCTGCCTCCTTATCCTTCTGCCTGCACATCTTTATTTTAAGTCATACCCTCTCTACTGTCACTGTGCCTGCTTTGTCTATGCCTTCATTCCTCAGATGCGGAGATAAATCAAGTCGGATCTGTGTCTCAGAATTTCAGTGGAGTTCTGAAGTTACAGATGGAGATTACATTGAATTATAAGCTGAGAACTGAGTGTAATAGACCCCTCTACTAAAAAAAAAAAAAATTTATAATCAACTATATTCCACCATGAGGAATTTGTCACTGGATAGGTTATCTTTAGGTTCTAGTGTATGCCTATCCTAAGACTATCTTCTTTTCCTCTCTACCTTTTTTTTCAATTTCCCCAAGTTCCTTTAATTTCATAGACAGAATATGTCTCCATCTTGTACTCAAAATCAAGCTTGTAGTCTATATATGCATATCCAAGAGCTCATTAAACAGCTTTTCAATGGTTTATCTACCTCAGATTTGTATCCTTTAAAACACAAAGCACTGGGATGGCTTTGGAATTAGTTTTTCATTTATAGAATACAAATTTTATGAAGGGTTTCTCTCCTTACTAATCTCTGTAAGCAGAAAGGGAGTAATTTAAAGATTTCTCCTCAATTGCACAGAAAAACCTGCAGAGAGGAGCTGGTTTTGTTTCTTATCCTTCTTCGACTTCTCCTCCTTTTCTGTCTTCTCTCCACCCAATACAAGTACTGTCATTTTAACTTATTCGTATGCCCACAATTTAAATGAAGAACAAAGTATGAAATCCAGCCTAAAGGAAAAGGGGGAAATGGCACCTTGTCATATGACCACTAGTCCCAACTCTGCAATGTACTAGCAGTATGATTTTGAGATGCTTCTTCTGAAGTTTGGAACTAAAGCTATGGTTCACCTATATCATAAGGATATTAGCAAGACTAAACGAGATGATGGATGAAAAAGTGCATCCTCAACTATCAAGAACTACCCAAATGTAACAGAATGAATACCAGATGGTGGATTCTATCACAGAAGGCCCATGAGAACAGAGCTGCTGACTGTGTATGTGAGAAGGACTTCCTAGGTGGTGGTAGGGGTAGAGAACCTGCCTGCCAGTGCAGGAGACAGGAGACTCAGATTTGACCCCTGGGTCTGGAAAATCCCCAGAAGGGCATGGCAACCCACTCCAGGATTCTAGCCTGGAGAATCCCATGGACAGAGGAGCCTGCTGGGCTACGAGTCCATTGAGGCGCACAGAGGTGGAGACCACTGAAGCGACTTAGCACACAACATACATGTGATAAAAGGCAGGAGCTCAGTCAAAGAGCAAAGAGCCCCAGGACTGAGACTTTGGGGTGCCAAGATCAGTGAGGCCAAAAACAAGATTTGACCCGAGATGAAGAGCTACTGGAATCCTTTTATTTCTTTTGCACAAACAGATTTGATCTCTGAGGTTGCTTCAGGTCCAAACTTAAAAGAAATCTTACTTTGCTCTTTCTCCTTTAAGGTTGAAGGAGCAAAGAGTTAATTACCTTGTTATATTCATCTCTCTTCCAAACTTTCCACATGGGCTTTTTTCTTAATTAGCCATCATATGAAACTAGAAGAATATTTATTATTTATTGTGTGTATTAAATTTTATGTCTTTTCTTCTTAATTTCTAAAATGGGTGAATTTACTACTTTTCATATTTTTCTCCTAAAAAAGCAATGTTTTTGGTTGTTGTTATTGTTTTTATTGTTTGTTTACTTGTAGTCCTCATCTGACTTTTCTTTGGGTCAGTAATTCTTCATAAGAACAAAATTCTTTTCTTCATAAATGAGAAAAAGCTTCTGGTGTATTTTAGATTAATTAGAAGACGCAAATAGTTTCCCATACATTTTTCTTATTCTTAATGCTTTTCTTTTTATCATTTACCCAATTTATATATATGTCCACCTATAAATGTCCACTGAGTATTGGTTAAGTTACATAGCTTAAATTCAAGGCTCTGTAGTAACTTATTAAAGTATATTTTATAAAGTGCTTTTGGTCATCAAGATAATATTACTATACAACGACTCATGTGCATGTGTGGTTCATTGCCATGGTACTAAGTCAGTTCTAAAGGGAACATGAAATGCACACCTACATGCCAATTTCAGAATCAATCATATATCTGCTGCAATTCATTAGACTTAGGGATTCCAAATGGTTTATACATTTCAAGACTTGCTTAAAGGTTAAGAATATAACTGCTAGCCAAGGTACTCAGGAGTAAAGTATGTCTCAATAATTCCTCCATTTAAAATCTTCTTTATTTTTACCCCTACAGTAGGTAACATATAATAATACATTATACCTAGTCTTGTTTATTTTGTGTATGACTTAATTCTAGATTGTAAATGCTTTGAAAGCTTCTTCCTCACCTCTTTGTGTGGATATAGATGTTTAAAGTAAGTTTCTCTTCAGAATGTTATGCTCGAAGGAATTCCCTGGTGGTTCAATGATTAGAACTCTGTGCTCTCATTACCAAGGGCTGGGGTTCAGTTCCTGATCTGGGAACTAAGACCCCACAAGCTGAGTGGCATGGCCCAAAAAAATGTTAGGCATGAATGGAAAAACTGGTCTACAAGTATCAATCAAGATTCACTTAGGCGTTTCCCTTAGCTGTTTAATATCTCAGTGAATGATGATGATTTTAATGAGTGTGTCTTATGTTAGTCAAAGCAATTTTGAAAGTTGTTTGATATGTTTCTTTTATCCCAGTTACAGTTTTTGCTTCTCTCATCTCTCTTCCTCTCCACTTTCTTCAATTTCTTTCCTCTGTATCCCTCACATTTCATATTGTTTTTATATTCTTTTGTACTCTTTCCACACTTAAGCAATTATTTAGGAAAATAAGAGTCTGGCATTTTTCTATTGTAACTCAAAGGAAACCAAGCTTGAGCATATCTTTATGACAGAAAGACCCAGTAGGTTCATTTTTGGGGTGGAAAATCTGACCAGAAAGGAAAAAAAAATTCCAGATTTAAAAAATGTAATAATTAGATTTTTAAAAATGTATATATAGTGCAGTTTTACTCAGAAAAAGGACTCTTAATGTTCTTAATTATGTGTAAGTAAATAATGTAGATTGATAGAATGTTAGATGAAGCTGCTAAAACTAAAATGGTTAAGAAAACAGATATTGCTAAATGGAAAAGGAGGTACTGTACACAGCACCCGTTGAAAACTCAGCTAAGCACTGATAACACCCCTAGGTAATTGGGAGAGTGTTTTCATATTTCTGCATGTGTTTGTCTATAAAAGCATTTCAAGGTGTAGCTTTCTACTGATTCAACCTTGCTAAAAAAATTAATCAAGGAACCATCATTTGCTAATCACTGTTTTTTAATGACATTTTCCAAACCTTTTTCAGGAAATGTGTGTTTTTAGTTCCCCCTTCTTGAGAAAGCTACTCCCTGACATGAGACTGACCCTAAAGCCACCTCTGGACTTCAACACCATGTCTGCCCTGAAAAGAAGCCTCAGTTGCTGAATTTTTCCAGTTTGCAAAGAAAGGAACTCCGTACTAAACTTGAGTTTGTAACTTAAAAATAAAACCCTAAACCTGCCCATCTACTACAATAAATGTACTCCCTTTGTTTCATGGTATGCAATTAGATGCATTTGAAATAAAAGGTAAGTTAAATCAGAAATCTTGGAGACAAGCATGTACTATTTTAAAACAAGGAATGTCAAATGTTGTTTTTCAGCGCAGTACCAAGGGGTATTTCACAGGTAATTTCTTGGGGCTGATGCTAGCTAATTATTAGCTACCGTACCCTGCCTCCCATTCTAAGTGAATGTCTCCTGGCAGAAAGACACAGCTAGGAGTGTTTTGTTTCATTTGTCCTTGGAGTTTTTATCAGCATCAAGAAGGTGGACTGAGCCAAAGTTAGAAAAATTCTGGAGCTAAGCAAAAAGCGACACGTTTAACAGCCCCCATTAATTGGGGCTGTTACATGATTAATTTGAGAAAAATGGAAGAGACCGATTTCTTTACAACTAACAGTTGGACGCAGCGCACTAAAAGTAATCCTGTAAATTACATTTTAAATCTGCAACATATTCCAAGCAGATAGAATAGTGGATGACTGACCAACTCCTTTAAGAAGCACACATGTGACGATGCATCCCAGTTATAAACAGATGGTATTTGGCCTCCTTCCTATTCTCAACATTTGGAATTTCTAAACTATGCGAATTAAACAATAATATTTTATAAACATACAAGGGATTTTGCTCACTGCTTTGTTAACATAGAAATTATACAATGCTGACATTTATTTAAATTTTAAAAAGTAAACAACAGTGTGCATTGAAATAAAGCAAACTGAAATCAACATAGAGAAGTATGTTCTGTGTGCATATTACCCACAATGGCACTGGCCTTTTTAAGGGAAGGCATAATGGGCTGAAGAACAAAGGGTGGCTTAGATGGGACTAATACTCTGTACTCCAAAGGTTCATTTAACACCTCTCTGTAAACAAGGGATATTCATACCGCAATCGGCTATTTGACCATCACTGTTCATTTCCAATGTAACCTGCTATTACGGAGTTAAAAGAAGTTCCCCTTCATTGGCTCATCCGTTCTCACAGTAGTCAAAGTGTACTCACAGTTTTAAAAGCACTTCCACAAACAGGGATCATTCTGACACTTGTACTCTGAATGAGAAACATTATCACTATATCAATAAGTAGGTATTTTTTTCCTTTGAAGGATATTATTGCCAGAAAGAAAAGGAAATGCATCCGATCTCAGTGTCATTTCCTGAGATTCCTTTCTAAAATTACAACTTTAACCCTTTGGCCACATTTTGGAAAGGAGATCCATCTGGTGAGTTGATGTACAAAATAGAAGGCACTCGGTTTTCAAACAGTCTTCTCAGATGTGCAAAGTTGTGTCGTGATGAATAAATAATGAATCAGATATTTCAATCCATTTTACGATTTTTGAAAGCCTCGATTATCACTGTTTACAGACACCGTTGCCTCTGTGCACTTCCCAAATGTTCTCGCTCTGCCTTTCAAGGATGAGCTTGGGTTGGCCACCCTCCCCTACCTTGGTTTACTCCTAGACTGCTCTTTCTCACATTTTAAACATTTTAAATCAGCCAGCCTCTATCTTCAAGTCTACAATTTGAGGAGTATTTCAAACCAGATGGGGTAAAATCTTGAGCTATGGATGCCAGTGATGGTCACCAACACTCCAGCTAAGGTTCTTATCTTCGGTCACTGCTGCTGCTGCTATGCCACTTCAGCCGTGTCTGACTCTGTGTGACCCCATAGACGGCAGCCCACCAGGCTCCCCCGTCCCTGGGATTCTCCAGGCAAGAACACTGGAGTGGGTTGCTATTTCCTTCTCCAATGCATGAAAGTGAAAAGTGAAAGTGAAGTCGCTCAGTCGTGTCCGCCTCTCAGTGCAGTGCACCACTTTGGCCTACAATCTCTATTGGTGGGAAAGAAAGAGGAAAGTATGCTACAGCCCGCTGCTGCTGCTAAGTCGCTTCAGTCGTGTCCGACTCTGTGCGACCCCATAGACGGCAGCCCACCAGGCTCCCCCGTCCCTGGGATTCTCCAGGCAAGAACACTGGAGTGGGGTGC
>SJYX01024684.1:37732-57732 GCA_006410675.1 Oreotragus oreotragus
TACACCAGCCCCAAGCATCCTGCATCCTGCATTGAACATAGACTGGCGATTCGTTTCTTACATGATAGTATACATATTTCAATGCTATTCTCCCAAATCATCCCACCCTCTCCCTCTCCCTCTCCCTCTCCCTCAGAGTTAAAAGGACAGAGGGAGATAAATCATTCTCTTTGCTTTCGCTTCATCTTCGTTGGATTCTCTCCCTGAGATTTGAGACTGGCCGACTCAAGGCCCCAGGTTCCGTAAAAATACTTAGAAGAGTTCTGCCCGTCAGGGCTGCGCCGCCTTCCCGGCGGTGCGGAAGGGGACCGGTCAGCCCGGCGCGAAGCAGCAGGGCAGACCTGGGCCACCCGCCACGTGTGCGTGTGTCAGCATGTGACTGTCGGTGCGCGTGCCAGGGAGCGTGCCCGCGTGTGTGCGTGACAGTGTGCGCGACGGTGTGCGCGTGCCGGGCTGTGCGCGCGTCGGCGTGCGCGTGCCGGCGCGGCTCTGCCCCGGAGTCGGCGCAGGAGTGAGCGGGCGCGCGGCAGTCGCCCGGGGCTCGCTCCGTCCGGCCGCCTGGGACGCCTCCAGCGGCTTCGGGGCTCCTCTGGCTCCCGGGGCCGGGCTCAAGCGCCGCCGAGGGGCCTCGGTGAGGACTCTGCGCCCTCGACGTCCTCTGTGCCCCGTTTTCTCGCGCCCGGAGAGGTGTCGAACCACCTCCACGCGCTTTGGACGGGACCCAACGGGGCATCGAGGGCGAGCGCCGCCGCGAACCGGAGCTCGGGCACATCGGCCTGGGGGAGAAGGAGCGCGGCGCGAGCCCGCAGGCCCGGGACCCTCCCGACCCTTCTCGGGTTCGGAGGCGCCGGCACGCTGTCCTCCCGACGCTGGGCGCAGGCTCGGCGGAGGCTTGGGGCTGGCGCCCGGGCGCGCGCGTTTGGGCAGGCCAGCGCTGCGTAAGGCCGAGGCCCGCACGCCCCGCCGCCACCCTTCTGCCCGCGGCCCAGTCGGGCCGCGCCAGCCCCTACCCTGACCTGACCGAGGGCGGAAGATCTGAGAGGAGGGGAGGGAAGGAGCAAAGAAGTAGCCGGCCCCAGACAAGGAATCCTTAATTACAGATTAAAAGGCAAGCAGAACCGTACACATTTTCCATGTGTCAGCTGACTGCCACGACAAAAGGAAATACAGAATACTGGGTGGGGTCGGGGTGAGGGGGCGGGGATGCCTCTTCTCGTCGCCCTCTCCCCACACCTCTTTTATTAACAGGGCAAACGTAAAATAACGTTAGGTAGTGGATGACTCTGGGTAGGTGGTGCCTGCGGCCGGATCGCAGCTGCTCACTGCTCGTGTAGGACCGTTTGCTGATGCACCCAGAGGTCCTGAGACCCTCTATATATTAAAAGACTAGAAATACTGTTAGAGTACATTTTGTTTCCTAAAAACGTTTTAAAACACATTTTTAAGTTTTAATATTTGACGCTTAAAGTACTGCTTATTATCTTCAGCGAACTAACAGGCACGCATACACTTGCACGTTTTGTTTCGCAATTTTATAGATTGCGGGTTGTTTTTTTTTTTTCCCCTTCCCTTGCCTGGTATCACAGGATTAGAAATCCAGGGGCAAAGTTGGGCCCATAGAAAGCCAGGGAACATAGCTGCAAGCACCAGAGAGCACAAGGTTCTCGATGGTTCTGGACTCTGGAGGAAAAAGGAGAGATGCATGCGTTGATACCTTTTTTCTTATTCATTATGATTGCAAAACAATCTCTACCATGTTTCCTGGGATTTAATATGCCACTTCAACTCCGTGACGTCCTAAATCCTTCACTTAGAGTAGGGTGGTGTTCAGAAGCCACATCGCACTCTGACCATCACACATCTCTAGTTCTGGGCCCTCAATTTTTAACACTGAAACTAAAGGGATGACCTTTGAGGATCACTCCGAGCCACCAGGCATTGCACTTTTCCGTATTTTATTCCTCTTGTTGCTGAGTCAGCTTGAGAGATAAAGGTACTTGGCTCAGTTTGTTTCGCAATTTTATAGATTGCGGGGTTTCCCCCCCCCCCCTTCCCTTGCCTGGTATCACAGGATTAGAAATCCAGGGGCAAAGTTGAGCCCATAGAAAGCCAGGGAACATAGCTGCAAGCACCAGTAATCTGTTTACTGAGAAAAATGATGCAGCAGGTTGGAGGCAGTAAGGCCACCTTGCTTAGTCATTTTACACGCCTTCCTCTTTGTAGGTATTCTCCTGTCTTTTATTTGTAATTTTTCCACCAGTGCCATTTTACTTACAGTATTAAAAACAAATTCAAAGTGCTTTTTCATGTGATTCCAGTTAAGTGATTTGCCCACACCCCAAATAATGCTATTTGCATTCAAGATTAATAGCTGCATATCAGTAATTCTTAAATACCTCCCGATCCATATTTTCACTTTAAATGATTCCAACGTTATTGGCCAGACAAATGCCTGAACCAGTAAGTTCGTGGACTGGTTGCCAGCCAAATGACAGCAGCATTCCACTCAGGGAATGCGATCAAATTTCTGCTCTCCTCGCTTCCACTGTAGAAGGTAGAGCGCCTTCCTTATTTGCCACTTTTCCCAGAAGTGGTAGTAGATGAGCAGATTAATAAATTGCTGTAAATCACACTAGGTTCCAAGCCTCCCCCACCCTTTTGATACATATTTAGGAAAATCTTTAAAATCTCCTCTGAAGCATCCAGTCTTGATTTAGCCACATGCACTTTCTCTTTCAGTAAAGTAAAGAAGGTGAAAGAGCAAATTAGGAGTTTTTCTTTCCTTAGAGTTTTCCTGTGTTTGAGAGGTTCACCCTTCTGTCGTCGTTTTAGGCCAGTTTTGTTAGTTCGTATTTTTACCACCCACCAAAGAACAGCACAGGATCAAGTTTATATTAATAAACGATGTTCATGACTAGGTTTCTAAATGCCAGAGTTATGATTTATTATTTTTAATGGGTGGAGAAAGGAGAGCAGCAATAAAACCAGCCCCTAAGTCATTCAAAATCCTTGGCTTCACACATCTATGTGGTTTTTTTTTTTTTTTTTTCCCTTTAAATTTCGTCTAAATTTCCTGTAAGTTCTACTATTATGGACTATTTTTTTTTCCCATTTACCTGTGTCCATAGCTTCAAACACTATGTTTATTACAGTTAAATTTATGAAAAGCATTATGTTCCCCTTTTCTACTTTCTAAGTGTTTATAACTGTCTCTATCCCCATCCCACTAAGAATTTCACAATAAAATCCTGTACCAAATAAATTAAAATCTGCATCTTCAGACACCCCAGGAAGAAGGCATTAATCCACTTAGTCAAATATCCAGACCTCCCCTCTCCATTGCAGCTCTTAATGTAACATTTAGTAATTGCAGCTGGCTCCTTATCCTCGCCTCCCTCCCTTTCATTCTGAATCATATTGGCCTTGTTTAACCTTCATTTCCTTTCCTACCCCCCACATTTGTCCACGTACTTTTTCTTTGACCATGTTTGTCTCTCTTTCTTTTTGCCTGGATTGAAAGCAATAAATAGAGCTTTCTAAGACCTTAATACTTTCTGTTAAAATCCCATTCTTCCTCCCTATTCCACTATTAATGCTTTGTACAATTTTTATGCATCCTTTGGTTGTGAAGTTACTGCTCTATATTTTTCTGATTGATCATTAAGTTATGCTGGCTTTTGAGAACTACCTCCATAATCCTGAAGCAAAGGCTTTTTACTTGGCATGCTCTTTGCCTTTGGAATGCCTTTCCTGGCAAGGACAGGCATTTTGGTTTGACTATGATTCTTAAGTTACAATTCAAGTCTAATGTGTTCAGTTAGGTTTCTAGTCGGAGCAGCTCTGTTTCTCACTGTTAAGTGCTCCGTGAGGCTGCTTAAAGTGTGTGCTGTAAGCTCAAGATGTAATACACTTATATTGTCCTTGATTATCAGTTATCAAAGACAGCTGCATGCTCTGATATCTGTGCAAGGAAATATCAGAAGATAATATACCATTGGTATTTATTACTCTATAATTAAGGCTGTGTCAGTGTTTCCCTTTAAAAAATGCTATTTTCAGAAATTCATATCTCAGGCATAAATTTCCCTATGAATTACAGTCTAATACTGTATTAGAAGTATCTTCTTTTAAAATTATTCCTCCTCTTCCTTTTCTTTCTGGGGAAGTAAGTTTCAGGATGTAATTTCTGGGTTATCTATTGGGGATGAGAGGAAGCAGGCCCTTGCTGCACAATTAAAGGTGCTTCTGCACTGAAGCCACCTGCTGCCTTTTGGATAAAGGGCCAGCCTATCTGTTTGATAGGAAGCATCTACTTGGATGATGTGAAAGGCAAAAAGACTCAGCTATTCAGAAACATCACAGGTACCAGAAGTCAGAGAGTTTAGGACCAGAAGTCAATTTTTTTGCATTCCTCTCCTTATGGTTGCTTGGACTACAAGTATAACCAGGCCAGGCAGGAGGAACATGAAATAAATCTATAGCCAAGTACTAGTAACTTGTCTGTGTTTTCTTCTGACAGTAAGAGGAGGAGGGAAGGAGGAAAAGATGGACAGATAGATATATTCCCTTTCACCTCCTTTAAGGGGTGGTCTGCAGAAGGAAACGGCAGCCCACTCCAGTATTCTGGCCTGGGATATCCCCTGGACAGTGGAACCTGGTGGGCTATAGTCCATGGAGTTGCAAGTGTCAGACATGACTTAGCGACTAAACCACCACCAAACCACTATGCCACCTGACCAAATGAGCTGACCACAGCCTCCTGAGAGAGACTGATGTCTCAACCTGTGTCTACATGAGACCCAAAGCAACTCAGCCAGGACTCAGCCCTCAGTTTCCTCACGCCTAAAATGGGGAGGTTACAAACATAAATGCTTCACCAGGAGGGCCAGGGACGTTACATGATGTATAAGTCGTACAGAGTGTTAAGGAGTGGCAGGGGCCTGGGATGGGATGCAGCGACCCAGTGCTTCCCTACGGATATCATAACAGTCATAATAAAAATACTTAAAATATGAGCACAACTACAAGGTCTCTCATGCCCTTTTTTCTACCAACTACGTGTGTGGGCCACCTCCTGCTGCCCTTTGCCTGGTGAGGGGGAGAAATAATAGGGAACCAGAGGTCCCAGTGAGTCATCAACACTGAACTTGGTGCTTCCTGAAAGGCAAGTGGGGTGACAATGACACTGTCCTGTGCACAGAAAGGCTTAGACAAAGACACAAAACATCTTTCTGTTTCTATAAGGCAGTCTGGCTCCTACATAAGCCTTAACATGATGCCTTAGTTTTCTCACTTGAGAAATGGTGATGGAAACATTACATTTTCAGATATAAAGGACTTCAAATTCCTTGAGAAAAGTGTTACATAAGTATTTCCAGAGAAAATCCCATCTTCCAGCATTCCATCTTGGGTCTATTTAAATGCAGTAACTAATATGACAGTACACATTTTAGATTATCTTCTGTGTGCCTGCATCCCAAGTCGCTTCATTCATGTCCAACTTCTGCGACCCTATGGGTTGTAGCCCGCCAGGCTCCTCTATCCAAGGGATTCTCCAGGCAAGAATACTGGAGTGGGATGCCATGCCCTCCTCCAGGGAATCTTCTTGACCCAGGGATCGAACCTGCATCTCTTCCGACTCGTGCATTGCAGGTGGATTCTTTACCTCTGAGCCACCAGGGGAAGTACCAGATTATCTCTTAGGAAACATCAGTTCTTTGTATCAGTTTATGGGAGCCATGAAGAACCTGTCCTAGGGTTGAAAGTCATTACCACAGAGATATGGGAGAGAAAAAGGAATCACTTAGGTGGTGCTAGGTGCTGGGAGGACCCCAGAAGGCACTGACCCCCAAATTCCAAATTAGGAAAGTGGGCCACAGGATGTGGGGATTCTGAAGTCATACGTAACTCACATGCAGCTAGGGCATCCCAGAGGTACTTGGAGGATCCCTTTCCATGGCATGACGACAATGAAAGCCTTTGTCCTCAAGAGGAAGGGAACAGATAACACTGCAGGAAGCGGGCAGGGTGGTAGCAGCTCAGACAGCTCTGTGCCCTGCCACAAAGCTCTGAACTTCTCAGGATAAAAAAGGCCAGCTCATGTAACAACTTCCTCCATCTTCCTCTCCCGACTCTTCAAAAAGGAGTTTCCGGAGCCCTAGTTTCCCATTTTCTATTTGTAACGCCACGCACATTAGTCAGAAACGGTGATCATTAGCTGCAGGAAAAAGTAACCCACAGTCAAGTTCAACTTCCTTCGTAGTGTGGGTTGTTTCTGGGTCAGAGTTAAGTGCTTGGCTCCCAGTAAGCCAAGGAAAGTCTTCTCATGCAAAACTGGTGGTGAGGGCAGTTTCTTTTACTTTCCTTTCCTTTTTAAAGGAAAATGGTTTTTCTGACTCCATCCATCAACTGAGAAACGTTAAGAATGGCAGGGCAGCAGAGTATTATAGCTCCTATATTACACATGGTAACCAAAATATCTATAGCTCCTATCAAAATGTAGATCCAATAACAACATTTAAGACATACAACAAATCATAAAGGGTAGAAATAGGACTTTGTGCACTGCTACTGCTGCTGCTAAGTCACTTCAGTCGTGTCCGACTCTGTGTGACCCCATAGACGGTAGCCTACCAGGCTCCCCTGCCCCTGGGATTCTCCAGGCAAGAACAATGGAGTGGGTTGCCATTTCCTTCTCCAATGCATGAAAGTGAAAAGTGAAAGTGAAGTCGCTCAGTCGTGTCCGACTCTTAGCAACCCCATGGACTGCAGCCTACCAGGCTCCTCCATCCATGGGATTTTCCAGGCCAGAGTACTGGAGTGGGGTGCCATTGCCTTCTCCACTTTGTGCGCTATGACCCAGGTTAAGAAATAGACCACTTCTTAAGGCACTACACTTTCCCAGTTCTGTGTCTAATCTTCCTACCCTCACTCCTCTGACTTAACCATCATTGTAAATTTGGTGCTAATTCCCAAGTTTTCTGTTATACTTTAAGCGGACAGGTACACATCTTTGAGCATCCTGTAGAACTGCTTACATAGTTTAAAAGCTTCCCCAATTACATTTTAATGAAGAATTGTGAGGGAAGGGCACGTTATAGCAGCACGAGTCGTTGTACATCTCAGTTCACATTTTAAAATGAAACTTGTTTTCCAGTTTTCTACAGAAACAGAAAGGCACTTAGGGTGACACCTGTCAATAGTCAACGGAAGAATAAAACTCATAGATTATGTCAACATTAAAAGACGGCATGGACTCCCATTTGAAAACTGATTCTCTCATCTGCAGAAAGTATCTTGAGACTGAAAAATTTTTTTGTGGCTCATAATATTTCTGGGTAGCAGATGCTTTCTCAAAAACAGATTTTACTTTTAAAAATATCAAATATAATTAACACCTTCAACATAAAATGAAATCTTTGCTTCCAGATGCATTTCAAGGTGTTGAAGTGAATTTGTGCAGCCCTCTATGGCTGAGTTTTCACTGACTTACTGATTGTGCTGCCATCTTTATGTGGCAAGTTTGAAGAACTGAGAGCTGGAGCAGGACATTTAAACTTAACCATATCAGAAGGATGCTTGTTAAACCAGGGGCATTTGGGGAAAGGTCTTTTGATCTGTTCCCAATTAACCTGGTATAAATAAGTATATTAAGAACTAGGTGCTCTTCTGTTTATTACAGACACACCTTGCCAGAAACACAGGTTAGATAAATTTGGGACAAGCATCCTGAACACTGTGTCAGGGTTGATAATGGGCAGACTTTTAAAGACATTTAAGATTAAAATCGGTTTAATGATTAATCTAAAATAGAATAAAAGGAACAGAATTGAATGTTTAAAAAAAACCCCAAATTTTCAACATCTATACTCAAAATAAGAAATAATGGGAGTGTCTGCTCTCTTTAGTGAAAGTGAAGAAAGCAGGGGGCTTCCCAGGTGGCGCTAGTGGTAAAGAACTTGCCAGCCAGTGCAGGAGACTTGAGAGAGGAGTGTTCAGTCCCTGCCTGGGTCGGGAAGAGCCCCTGGAGGAGGACAAGGCAGCCCACTCCAGTATTCCTGTCCAGAGAATCTCATGGACAGAGGAGCCTAGAGGGCTACAGTCCATAGGGTTGCAGAGAGTTAGACAAGATTGAAGTGACTCAGTACAGCAGAGCACAAGGAAAGCAGGATGTAAAGAGTCAGCTTGTACTGTCGATTTTCCTCAACAAAATATGGGTTAACACATCATGGCTGTTGAGACACACGCACACACACACACACACACATATACAGTTATCTTTTCAAATGTTACAAATTCTACATTTACAAGACTTTTTATTGCTTATTTGCACTAATACCAAATCCAACAGTATAGTTTAAAAACGTGACCACTTTATTGCAAATTTTTATTCCAGAGGTAATGCTGGCACAGCTAAAGCCAAACTTTGATTTGAGTTTATGGGTATAGAAAAACATTTTTGTACACAGGTAACTTGCAATATTGTGTTTGCCAAAATCAGGCAAATATTTAAGTGTTTCAGATGCACTCTCTGAATGGTAATTAATGTTGTTTTCCCGTGAATTAAAAAAAAAAGTATATATGGATAGTTATGCATATAATACACAATTCACTATGAAATGTGAGCTCATCATTTTCAGAATAGTAGGACATACTGAAATAAGCACTGTCTCTTGGCTGAGAGAATATAATATTGTTTTGAGAGATGTCATCTATAACACGGCACCTTTCTAACTGAAGCATCCCTTTAGATGCTAAACCCTGTTCAGGAAAACAGTCTAAAAAGCTCTTAGGCCATTTTATATTAGCTTTTGCACTCAAAAGGAACATAACCGACCAAGTTTCACAGTCTCAGACCAGAAGGGGCTTCTCAAGTAACTCCTGAGCCCTTTGTTTTATGGGCTAATTTGTCCAGTGCCTTCTCAGAACGGGAGGAGGACTCAGATCCAGTGCTGTGATGTCCATCATACATAGGGCTTTCACGCTGGTCAGGGAGGACTCTGTGCAGAAGTAGAACCTGTTGTTTCTGCTTCTTACTCTCCCTGCTTTTAAATTCCTTGGCCTCCTGGGCCCTGAACTGCTGCTTTTTCTGATCTGCAAGACTGCCTTTATCGAGAGGGCTCTACCTTGATCTATTTCCTGCTTACACTTGTGCTACCTGTCAAATGGGTCCTACCAGACTTTTGAACCAGTGCCCTCTCTGTCTCAGATGCCTGCTAGACAACTCAGTCCTTCTAAAAGCCAACGAGCCAGGCTTGGCCCTTGTCTGCCCCCTTCCCCCTGGCTGCTCCTCACTTTGTAGCTTATAGAAGTTATTCATTTCAAAAGCTACAATTTACCTGTCAGTAAACAGAAGATGGTTTATCAACAGACTTTACCTTAATGACTACAAATGTTTACCTCCTGCTTTCCAGAATGCAAAGAAAATCTTGGAAATGTCATAATATCTCACAAACATTTGCAAAACAGATCCTTGTTCATCGGGAAAAGAAACAATTGTATTCGTTGTCTCTGACACAAGGAAAGTGTTCAGAGAGAAACATACAGATAGATGTACACACTTACATGGAAATGAGATATGTCAATTAAAAATTGCAGTGGGTACTTTATTAAAAATTTATTTTACAATCTAGCCATTCAAAATATCTTGACATTAACAAATACACCAGCTTGACTATTGGAATCATAAGTGATTTATCTTGAGAAGATTATATTTGTAGCTGGATGCAAATATTTTTGACAAATATTTATATCAAAATTACTGGTTTTGTAAGAAGTATTTTTATTTCTCGAAAAAAACTATAACAAGTGTTCATTTTGTGGGTGAGATGGCCCCACTTAGTGTATTTTCCTTGTTTGTCTGAATTACAGCTGTTTATCTTGCAACTTTCTTTAAGATAAATTAAATGCAAATGTAACTCTGTGAATCATGGGAATACCTGCCAGACTTCTTATTAATACCTTCACTTAAAACCTTGGTGCCAGGGAGTCATTAATTTGCTAAAAGAAAAGCGCTGAAGCAGCTCTTTGCCCACAAACAATCCCGAGATGGCTGCCCAATTAGTCAGGAGCACTCCGATCCTCCTTTCAGGCCCTGTGGCCCTCTGAGGACACAAGAAGGCTCCGATGATAACCTGGCAACCTAGGTAGAAACCCAGCCAAGTGAGAGCGTTTGAAGCCGCAGTTTGGCTGCCATCGTGTCGGCGAAAAGAAAGAATTCAGGCACCATGTCATCCAGTACAAAGGATAAAAACGGATTCAACCGGAAATTCAATGTGGCACCACATATGGGATACATGAGTGCGGTTATACAACAGGCCACATATTTTTTTTGAACAGTCTCCTCCATGTGATGCCGAGGACATGTGTAACCATCATAACGTCTCTAGGAATCTGTATTTAATTTGAGTTGGGGTGGTGGCAGGGATTGGAGATCTGAAGCCGCCACAGGTTTGTGGCAGATGGCTCTGTGTCAGCTATGACAAGCAGCCAGGCTCAGCTTCCTCTGCAGATTTTCTTTTCTCTCTGATCAGGTAAATATGGGCACACTCTGGAAAGTTCTACAGATTCTGCCTTAGGCTGCAAGTTTGTGACTTAGCCCCATCTGTCACAAATCTTCCCTAGGTTCTGCTGTAAGCAGAGACCTGAATTTACCATGTAGGGCTGCCCAAGAAAAAGGAGCCATTTCACCCTGTAAGGGGGAGGGAGAGAAGAGAAAGCAATGCAGAAGCATTAACGACCGAAAGACTAAAGCATGCTGAAAATTCATATTGCAAATTTGCATAACTTACGTCAATTAGATTTCAAAAAGCCACCAAGTAAATGGTTCTCAAGTTTCAACACCTCAGGAAATCCAGTTTCTGATTGGCTTAAAGTGTAACTATATTTTCAACCACTGTGGAAAGCTGCCCCCCACAACCCCGCCTTTTTTTTTTTTTTGCAAATAAGTATATTCTACTGCACACAAATTTCCTGGTTTATGTTATGGATGACAGCTATTAGAAGTTTATCATCCAACTTTTAACTTTTTTAAACATAAGATAGACAACACTTTTAATACATGTTTTTTGTGAATGTGAATTTTACTTTTAAGTGGTGAAGGCACAAGAGAAATGCCATTACTATTACGTGGAATTTATAAAGCACTTCAAGTTTACAAACGGGTTTATATTCATTATTTCATTATAGCAGGACCTCAGGGGGAAAATGCTATTAAGAATTAAGGAAAAAAGAATTCTTCCAAGTTTATAGATGAATCATATAGAGGCCAAGAAGTTCACCTAGAGCCAGGCTACAAATTAGTAGCAGAGAAAGAGAAGCAGCCAAGCCTCTAACTGATCTTAATCACCCTGAGTATATCTATTGTGCGAAAGATTTTTTGCTTGCATTTTACTTAGACAAATCAAAGGAAAACCAAGCCAAACAAAATCAAGGAAAGAAGTTAAGAAAGAGAGGGAAGAGTAACGGGGAGGGAGGGAGAGAGATTGAGACAGATCATTTGCCTTAGATTGTGCTGGTGCAATTGAGAGGTTTTTGAAGTTCTAAAAATGTCATGAGCTTTTAAGTTTTCATTTTTTAAGGAAAAAGTAATGACTTTGGAGGCGTGTTAATACTAGTGAGCACCACCTTATTCACATCTACAGTATAAGCTCAAATTAAAAGGGGGCTATAAAGTGACCAGTCTCTTGAAGGAAACTTAAAGTGGCTTGGCTGTGGTTCGGGGAGATATAACCTGATATAATTAAGACAACCGCAAATGGCTTTTCTGGGCTCTGAATCTGAACTGTAAGCTTAATAACTCTTTGGAATCACTTTTAGGCAGAAATCTGAAAATTATCCTCTCCTCCAAATAACAGCAGGTTATAAAGGTTTCTGGAATGTGAAAGAACTTGAAGAGGGGAACAAAATAAAAATCAGCTGCTATCATCTAAAAAAACTTAAACTACAGTTTACCCTCATAAAGCAAAGGAAGGATGGCATCTCTCTCTCTCTTTTTTAAACACAGAATATCACTCAATTTATAAATAAAAATAAATGAAAAATAGGGTGGGAATGAAAACCTACTGTTAGTCCTGGCAGTATATATTTTATACAACTACTCCATTTGTACTTTCAATACTGGTAACAAGGGGGTGGAACAGAAATTTTCCTCTAAAGCATTTTAAAATCTAATGATCAAAGGCTCTCTATAAGCATAAAGTACTGATCTCAAGTAATTGTTGGGAATTTTCAGTAAGTAAATTCCCATTGTCAAAATGAGACCCCCCAAAATATAACTTCCCGGTATGAGACTTACTCGGGTTGTAAAAGGAAGCCCTATGTTACTGTTAGAAGTTAATCCTTGGTTGATTACTTTATGATTATTTCTAGAATCTTGTGTTCAAGAGTCATAAAAGAGCTCCCTATTACAGATGAAGTGAAACCTACTTTATCTCTGTGGCAAGTGTGTGGCTGCTGGGTGTAACCTACTTAGAAAGGGACGTGTCCTGTAAGTACAAGAAACGTGCAGTCCAATGGCTGAGCCTAGTGGCAAACTTTTTAAGAAATGGCTTTAGATTTTTAAAAAATTCAGAACAGGGTTTTAAGTTTTAAAAATAATTAAGAAATGTGATTTCTGCATGCATTTCTCTAAATATCTTAAGTGAAATGTCTGTGTGAGCGGTGGGGGGAGCATACTTGCATGCACATGAGGAATTTAAACATTTCAAGTCTGAAACCATTTCAGGTGAGAAGTCATGGGCATGGAGTTTTATAGCAGAAAGAGTCACTTTAAGAAAAAAAAGGTATCAAATTCTGTTTCTGCTTTTCAGTTACTAGCATTCTGTTTCAAATCCTGCTTCAAGTTATAGCCCCCAAACTCTCACTCATATTGAAAGTATAATGTCTCATGTGAGAAAAAAGCCAAGTGTTAGTAGCCTTATTCTAGTCATTAAATTTCTAAGTGTGAATCCATATGAAAAATCTTATCCTAAAGTGAACTCTACATGAGAAGTAGTTGAGATGATTTTAAAATGTAAACTTTTAACAACAACAAAAAAAGAGTAAGGTGTAAAAATGTAAAAGGAGCAAATTAAAGAATTCAGTGAGTTTCTATCCTTTTAGATCTTAGAAGCATATGTTTTTAAAAGCAAAACAGCACTGTCCAATGGAATAAATTTAAAAAGAAAACCTCAATACTCTCTGCATAATATACACAAAAGTCTCTTCCATTGCCTAAGAAAAGTACAAAGCTGCCTCGGGGAAAATAATTCTCTGATATTTAGTGAGGGCAAATGTTACCTGAAATGTGAATATTTATAAAACATAATGCAAAAAAAAAAATAGTGTAATGTATTAAATCTTAATGATAAAGTTATAACTGGCATTCCTTTTCTGTTTTAGCTCTAAATCTTATTACAACCACCCAACTAGATCTGTGGTCCTCGTGATTTTTATCAGTTTGTCCTGGCAACTGCATTGTAAAGCTCTTGATTATTTCTAATTCCTTGGGCTAACTTATTCATTTTTGAGATTAATTTTTGGATACATGTCATTAAGACCTATGAATGAGGATATATATCAATGTGTATAATAGATTCATAAGAAACAAAATCCATGTTAAAAAGTACATAAAATGAGTAATATATAAATTCTTACACATGCTTATGCATAAAACACTAATTTCTTAAACTGACTTGGACCATGTTAGGATGCATGGACTAGTAATATGTGTAAACCACAGTAACATGAACAAACATTTAAGGTATTTGCTGTTTTTTAAGCTATAGGAAGAACAATTTGGTATATTAATAGCATACCACTAAGTTGACATTGCTTCAGAGTTTTTCCAGAAGCTCTTGGAAGAAGAAATAATTAGAGCTATGTTATGGCAATAGCCATATTAAAATATTTCAGTTGGAGATGTGTTTTTTATTGTAACTCTAAGCAACCTGTTGCAGTAACTTTTGAAATGGTTAAAGATTTGCAGATCCAAAATAACAGGGATGATAATGCCTACCTGGAAGCAAAATTAAATATGGAAAACTCTGATGGTGGAAATACAATTTGAAATGCTTCACCATTCTCACCATGAGATAGAAACACTTTTTCTCTCGGTTTTTTTGGTACCTCGGTGAGATGATGGGTGATAACTAAAACTTGTGGTGGTAATCATTAATTATTTCAAAACATATGTCCATCACTATTCTGCACACCTCATACTTATACAGTGCAGTAAGTCAATTATATCTCAATAAAACTGACAAAATAATTGCCCAAAAATTCACCAGAAGGAAAAAAAAATCAATAATCCGATGGTAAACTCACTAAAAAATAGCTTTGTGTCATATGTAGAAGAAGAACCTATTTGTATTAATACATATTATTCTATTTCTTCAATTTCATAAGCTGTGTATTTTGACAGTCTGTTATGTGGGAAAGTACTAAATTAACATTTTACCCAAACAAGACCATGACTGAACTTTCAAAATGAGGAAATCTGGATGTAAACCTTGGAAGACTGTTTTCTTTTTGAAGCTTCCTACGAATACGATACAATCGTATTGACTGAAGGAGTAATACTGAAGCCTGGAATTGTTCAGTCAGCATTTTAAACTATTATGAGCTACCTTCTGAACCATTGCCAAGTTAATAGACAATGAAAGATAATGAGCTTGAAATTGGGTGTTAAATTGCATTTTTGGTTCTCTCCCTTTTTCTTGAAGTTTAACTGTTTCCTGCAGAAACAAAGTCATGTTTTGATGTATCACTATGTAAATATGTATGTATCTGAGGCCATGATAGGGAAAGGAGAGGAAAAAAGGCAGCGGGCTGTATTTCATGTAGAAAGAATATATATTAACATAGGAAAATTAAAATATGCTGGATTAGAAAACTGCTAGATTGGAAAGTATACTGAATTTATGTAAAATGAAGATGCTACATTCAAAGAATATAAAAAGGTATATTACTCATGGCCTAGAGCCACCTTCACAACTCGTAAAGCAGATTTATCCCAGTTCAATTACTTGGATTTTTAGGAGAGTCTCTCTGTTGTTAGTCCAACAATGTAAAACTCTTGATTCAAACAAGGAAAAAAAAATAACGAATGAAGGGACTGAATGATGATGCTATTTAAACTCTTTTCCTTTTGCCTCTGTCATTCAGAGAGGAGACTGACAGTTGAATTCTAAACTAACTGAGAGTTTTTATGTAATTTTACTAAACTAGACAAAGGAAACATTTGATTCTCAAAATCATCTTTAAAGTATTTAAAAAATGAACACCAAATTTCACGAATGTCATTCACCTGAATTTTTCAGGACTGAAGATTTCATTACGATGGGAAGAAAGGCTTATCCTCATTAGTATAATTGTAGAATCTTTCCTTTTACTTCCTTTTAAACTAATGAGTTACATTAATCCAGGTTCATTTTTATAAGCCTCTTGGGGCTAAATGTAAAGGACAGTCATCTTAGAAAACAATAAATTTTAAAAAAAGCATGTACCATGCATTAAGTGCACGTATTTCATAAGACCTAGGTTAATACAACTGGCATCATCCAGTTTAATTAATCCTTGTTAGTGTAACAACTAATATCCCTCCCTAGCATGTTTCCTTTAAACATTAGTATGTTAATTAAATGTTTTTTTTTTTTTTAAGATTTTTCTTTGTACTTCAATATGGTATTTATACCACATAAATCTCTTCTCAATAACTACCTTATAGAGATGTTTTCTTGTAATATCTGGTCTCTTGCAGAAATTCTGGAGCCTTTTTGAAAGCTGTTCAGGTGTAGAATACAGATATTCAGCTGCAGGAAAAACAGATACATTTTTAATGAAACAAAAACCTCAAAGCACACACCCGATATTAGTCACTTTACTAATTAAAAATGCACATTGCTCTGTGCCGCCTCGTGCTTTACATTATTTAAGCATGATTTTATAAGGTTACCTCAGCTCACAAGGATGTTTAATGCTAAATAAGACTGTGTAGTTGTGCTGTTTAGACATCTCCTTTGGGTGATTAAAATACATTATTCTAATGTGACACAATGCATATGGGATATATTTAGTGATGAGCATTTTTTCAAAGAACAAGTACGATAGCCGTATGTACTCTGTACAACAGTTGCATATTATTAACTAGTCAATTGTTGAAATAATTTGGTGTGACTTTCAGTCCTCAATTTTTCTCTGTGTATATCATTAAAAAAAATCTGTAAGCAATTGCAGCAACGCTGACCTGCTTATAAAAATCCATCATTATGGGATGTGTATGCTAACAATGAAGAATGCTATTTGAAAACTTGCTTTTTTGTTATCTTAAAAGAACAGATGGTAAATATAAGCTTACTCTAATGTATTAAAACACATAAAATTTTCCTTAACACTAACATGTTGACTTGCCAAATAAACAATTGCTCCTGCCTAAGTTTATTTTCAAACTTTCTAATTCAGCATGAATCATGTAGTAAATTTCAACAAAGACAAAAGTACATTAAAGCAGCTACCTGGAAATATTTCAGGATAAACCAAATCTTTGGGACAAAGCGGGTAACACCCACAATACACAGCTTCTAACCTAAAGAAAATTTAGAAAGAGGATATAAGAATATATTAAAAAGACATTACCATTATAGCCAGAAAGTGGTTTAGTTTGCTGAGTTAACAGGATGAGCCCAGAGTTAGCTGGGATGAAAAACATGGTCGGCAGTACAATCCTAAAAGCCAAAGTTGCTCTTTTAAACGATTTTATTGATCATATATGAACTTCATAGAACAGAACCAACGGCATATGTTTTGTTCACTGAATTAATCAAAGCGCAGCTCTGCATTTTTTTTTTTTTGTTTTTAAAATACTGTTTAACACATTTTATAATCAGCAGATAAACACATGTAACAACGTGGTAAAGTATGGACAGCTTTTCTTAATAATGCTGCAAAGCCCCAGAATGTTCATTTTTCAAAATGTTTAAATAAAACAGCAAATACTTAACTTTAACACTCTAGACGTAGAAATCATCGAGGCACTTTTAAAAACATCAGAAAAAAAAATTTACAATCTGTTGTGATGGGTCATTTTCATTTTAAGTTAAAGCTTCAAAATAGTTTGCTATTAGGCAGGATGTAAAACTATCTCCCTGTTTTACTGAAAAACTCTCATTAAGATTACCTTAACAAGTATTTTGCTTTCTGGACTGGAAAGTCAGCTCAGTTTCCATTTTATCCAAAAAAGAATACTCTTATTATTAAACAAAGAAACAATAAAGTTTCACTCTGTGAGAGGATTTCCCCAAGGACCAACTATAGGAAGTTTTTCTTCATGTCCTAGCAGTAAGGGTTAAGTAGAAGAAAGGTATTGCTCTTCAGTGATTGTGTTAGTCCTGCATAATGGCTATTGATCTGACATATAATAAACCTTAAAGATACCACTGTAATTTCTGTTGGCTAGGAATTATGCAGTGAAATTCAAAACACTCTTTAAAATATGTTTATTTTATGAGAAACTTTGAATTGCATCCAAAATGTTGACCAAAGGCGGAATTTTATTTTGAACTGCAGATTTTTTTCAACCCAAGAATAGTTTGAAGTTATGTCAATGTTTACCTTGTTTATTTACAGTGACAAAGTACATGCAATTTAAGCTGTTTTTAAGTGGGTGATGTTTTCCCTATTTTATAACTGAAATTAGTTTAAATGAAAAGTATTTACTTTGAGCTGCAAAGTTTGGAAAAATACTGTGTTCAAAGTTCTGCTTGAGAACTGCTAGCCGTTTTAAGATAACACAGTGGAAAAGGGATAGGTTCTAGTTACTAACGATTAATTTCAAAATCCAAACTAACATCTAATATTTATTTTCTTTACATACACAGGGTATGTGTAGAAATTCTTATCATAAGCACACTATAAACTGCACTGTGACTGCATTATAAAACATTCACAAAAGTTTTGAGCACATAAACTGGGGATATTCTTTATGAACCAAAAGAAAATATGCACTTTATCTGAAGATACTCAGTTTTAAAATGCTGTGCCAATCGAAAAGCAAATACATATGAACATTCTCTTATAATTACATAAAATCAAAAGAGTGAAGTCACAGGCATTTCAGAAAGTGCACATGTTATCTGCTTTTTAATAATGGATTTGAATTAGAGTGTTCTGTTCCCCGAAAGAAAACTGCAGGCCAAGTTACATTTTGAGTCATCGTATGAGCATGTACTCTGCCATTTCCAAAAAACCGCTGCTAATTAAAATACAGTGAGAGAGGAATGACATTATTTGATTTAGGAAGAAAAAATTTTCAAACTTAGGTTCCACCTTTTGTTCGTAAATTACCTTATTCATGGCTTGATTTCCTCAATTAAAAATACAACTACTTTTGGGTATGATTTTGACTTCTAAAATATTACACCTTATTATACACATTATTTATATCAGGACTGTGTATTAAAATATATTAAATTTGTCACAATATTTTAAAAGAAATTTATAAAATTCCTTCTCATAAGTTTCCTATATTTTGCCATTTTGAAGAAAATATCATCTCATGGTAATAATACAATTATTCATCATTTCAATTCTTATGCACTACCAGTTAAATAGGGTTCCAATTGATCTATTGTTAAAATGACTAGCAAATGACCTTTTTATTCCAATTAACAAATCATCTGCTAAATCTATGAATCTTAATATTCAGATCTATTCACTTCAATTCATACAATTTATCTGCAAATAGTTGTTGGGCTTTTGATTCTAAATATAATTAGCTGATAATTTTGCTTGGCTGAATTACTTTTCTGGAGGGCCTGCAAAGGCTCTCAGTCGCATTATCTAGCAATAATGAATCTGATAGGTGAAATTTTTTACTGTAATGAGGATGAGACACAGTTGTGACACCTGAGTCTACTAATAACAGAAGACTGCTAATTATCGACAGCACTTTTTTGTGTGATGCAAGGAGAAAAAAAATCCCTCATTATTAAAAAATAAAAAGTTACAATTATAAGTGACACCGGAGGAGAGTAAATAAAATGGAGTGATTAAAACATTGCTGCTTTAAGGGTGTTTTTAATTAAGTGGAAATGCTAATGTTGTCATACTTAGCAGATGGGATTAAAATTAGTTATTGTAAGTAACTCATATTTTATGTTATGGTTTCCACAGCATGTCTACAAGATCTAAGAAAGTGATACATTCCATAAGACATTTTAAAAATGAAATTCTCATACTCTTTACAACTCATAATAATGAACATCATGAATAAACTATTGAAAAAAATCCTGCCAAGGATTTTACCATAGTGACTTAACTAGCAAGGAATGTAGCCATAATGTACTGGACTGCTACAGTCTCACTGATGGTATGTCTTTTGATTTGCTGATTGTTGCATTCCCTATTTCATTCACACTCAACAAAAACAAAAGTTTGGTACGTGGGCATGTAGCCAACATCAAATGTGGTGTCAAGAAGGTAGGGCCTGGATACAAGGAAAGATCATGACCACCCACTAAGGTGATGTTCTAAACTAAAACAGAGGATGCATCATGTAACTGCAGATAAAAACCTAATTGCACACTTTCTCCTACTTTATTTGTGTAAAATTTTCCATCTGCTACATCTAAAGATGTCTAAACTGTTAGTATCAAACCTGCATTCAGCTGCCAGCTGTGCACATTAAGGATTGCAAAACACTAAGTAAATGAGCCAGCATGAAGCCAGTGGTAGTGGTCCATCTGCCCAGAGCTGTGGGGACGGAGCCGGTACCTGGTCCTTTTCAGAGCCTGTCTCTGCTTCACTGAATAAGAAAGAGAAGTAGCCCCCTTCCTAAGTGTCTCCATTTACAATAACTGATTAATCTGCATTTTTCTGGAGAACTTCTAAATATCCGGTGAATATGCTTCTAGAGCAAGTTAATGGAATTCATTTCTTCTTGAAGGTTCTTTAGACAAATTTTAAGAAAGATCATTTAGAAATTGTCTTTAATAGGTTGGCCAACCATCTATAAAGTTTCTAAA
>SJYX01024684.1:62296-103086 GCA_006410675.1 Oreotragus oreotragus
AGCTGAAACTCCAGTACTTTGGCCACCTCATGCGAAGAGTTGACTCATTGGAAAAGCCTCTGATGCTGGGAGGGATTGGGGGCAGGAGAAGGGGACGACCGAGGATGAGATGGCTGGATGGCATCACAGACTCGATAGACGTGAATCTGAGTGAACTCTGGGAGATGGTGATGGACAGGGAGGCCTGGCGTGCTGCGATTCATGGGGTTGCAAAGAGTCGGACAAGACTGAGCGACTGAACTGACTGACTGACTGATAAAGCTGAATAATTACAACTGCCATCCTGAAGACACTACTTTTATCTCAAGAACCTTAACTATGACAAACACATAGTTAAGTATAAACAAAGCCCTGTGGAACTTCAAAGAAGAGAAGCAGCATATCTCTTTTAGAGGTTAAAGAAAGTGGTTTAGGTGAGTCTTGGAAGACGGATTGAGCTTGCACAGATAGATGAGGAGGAAGGGGCTCTGGGTACTGACAAAGTGATTACCTTCAGGGAACATGGAATAAACTAGGCCACATCCCAGGATAGTCATGGATAAGGACTGAAGAAAGGCTAGAAAGGTAGTTGAAACCATACTGAGAAATCCTGACCAATGAGGTTTATACTTATTTGATAAGGGCAAGAGTAGAGAAGGTGAGATACATGGAAATCATCTTTAGGAAGTTGAAGTTAGCAGAAGCTTAAGGATGGAGCAGAGGGCAACTCTAGTCACCCCATGAGAATGGCCAGAGGATGTGACTGGCCTAGATCAATGGTTCTTAACTACCTGAGGTGGGACTTGGGTTTGCGAGTGGAGACAGATATTGGAACGAGGAATAAAATATGTTTTGAAAAAGCATAACTATTATACTCAGTTTTTACAATTAAAACTTCAAAAACTGTCATTCCAAGAAATCCCCTTGGGGACAGGGATGTGTATCCGTTTAAAAAGTTGATGCACCCTAATCACTAACATTCTTTCTAGTTGTAACCTCTTTTGGATGACTTTATTTTGTGGACAAGTATGCTAAGGCTGAAAAAAGTGACATGGTTCATCACTGTAAGAACTAGAACCAGATCTTGAGCCTTCTAAACTCCAGGGCAGTGTTCATTCCACTGTATCATGTATCTGTGATGGTTTCCATTTTTCAAATGTAACAATTTAGGGAAGGAGAGATACATCTGCAAAAACTCACTCTTTGGATCCAGATAGTCACCCCCTGTTGTGCTGCTTTCTGTCAGAGACTCCTGTTCTGATAGCCATTGCAGGAAACTTGAATTTGTAAAATAGTCAGGCTCTCCACCAAAGTCCCTTATTGAGGCAAATTTTATTTTGACCATACCACACTCCAAATCATGACCATACATGACTATAGGAATTAAAAAAGATACAACTCCAAAGCAACGTGTAGCAAACATATTCCAAGATCTCCTATCTGTCAATCCAAGTCATAGGTACATTTGCAGCTTTCAAAATTAGCGTCTGTTTCTAATTTCTATCAATGTCTTGCCTTTTTCCCATTCATTATCTAATTAACTCATCTATTTCCTTATGTCTTCCTCTGGTGTAGATTTCTCATAAATTATAAGGACAGCGTTTGAAAATTAAAGAATATTTTTCCTCAGTAATGCTTTCATAGCTATAACTTTTGAGAACAACTTCTTGAGAGATGTTTTGGGAGCTGTATTCTAGGACATATTTTCACGGTTTTCCCCCTGGTAGGATGGATAAATGATTTTGCCTTGAGAATTGCATGGGATTTTCTGGTTTCCACATAAAAGATAGATATTCCACTTATAGAAGCTGCAGGCGTAGAGTTCAAGCAGTTTTAAAGTTTAGGCCTGATGGAATGGTATGTCTGGGGGTGATCAGGGGAAAAAGTGATTCTCAGTGGCTATGCTGAACAATGGGAGTGAGCTGTTACCAGTTACTTGTGTCTAGCAAGTCTAGCGTGTCTAGTAAGTCTAGTGAGTCTCCTGGGGTTTCCCAGGCGGTGCTAGTGGTAAAGAATCCACCTGCCAATGCAGGAGACGTAAGAGATGCAGGTTCGACCCCTGGGTTGGGAATATCCCCTGGTGAAGGGAATGGCCACCCACTCCAGTATTCTTGCCTGGAGAATCCCATTGACAGAGGAGCCTGGGGGGCTACGGTCCATAGCATTGCACAGAGTTGGACACGACTGAAGCGATTTAGCTCACACACACAGTGAGTCTCCTGAGCTTTAGTGAGGGAAATGCAGCTGCACAGTTCACAAACCTTTCCTGAGAAAGGACGAGAAAGCCTCTCAAGTATATTGAACAGGAACTTCACCTTTGTCTGCGGTATCAGGGGGAGGTGGGCAGGGGAGCTTGCCCCTCCAACTGGGAGTGTTGCTGATTCTGAAACCCAGGCAGCTGTTTCTGTCTAAGAAGTCATACTCTTCACCTGCAAAGTGTCTTCTGGTCAGTTAGACCACCGCCCCTTGGGGCAGCCAAGTAGCAGCTGACTGCAGCGCACAGTGAGATGTGCTCAGAAAATAACAGAATGATGAAGGGTGATGGGAGCAACTTAGGAGGGAAGGAAAAGGGGAGACACAGGAGCAGAAGCACCACTGGAGTTGCGATTTTGCAAACAGAGAAAGGATATGCATGTGTCTATGTGCTCAGGGGCAGAGGAATTTCAACCATAAATAATACAAGGCATGGAAATGGATAAGTGCACAGATGTACTCAGGAGATCGGAATTCATGAGGGATTAGGTTAGGGTCAGAGTTCGAACAACCTCATTTATGAAAAGAAAATTTAAGTTCATCCCACAGCAAACCTATGAGACATGTTCTTATTCTTGTTACACTATTGTGATTCTCTTCTTGGATGGGCTGGGTTTAGAAAGAAGACCAATAACAGTAAGTGGATGAATCAAATACCAAAGTGTCCAGAGCCCAGAAGACCAATCTGAAGGTTTTGGAAGACTTAAGGTCCCAGAATATAAGGGCCTGCATGCATGTGTGCTCAGTGGCCAAGTTTTGTCAACTCTTTGTGACCCTGTGGACTGTAGCCTGCCAGGCTCCTCTGTCCATGGGACTTCCCAGTCAAGAATACTAGAGTGGGTTGCCATTCTCTTCTCCAGAATATAAGGGCAAAAACTGGGAAAGAGGCAGTAGAAACAAGGATGCGGCATGAGAATTACTTCCATGGGATGTTCTTTGATGTGAAATTACTGAGTCACACCAAGGGGACAGAAATGTATATGGCTCAGGAAACATACGTTGCATTGGCTTCACCATGCATACAGATATTTCCCCATTAGTTGGCCAGTCTTTGTTAGGATATGCCTTTACTTTTATTGTCTTGGTTAATGTAACTGCTCTCTCATAAATTCTTTGTATTTATGCTTATTTCATTAATAGAAGAATTAAAGTTTTTATTCCCCAAATTTGAGTTAGCACTTATTTCTTCAGCTTATCACTATCTCTGTTGTTTATTAGCTGTGTGAGAAAAGGCCGAGCCTTATGCTTGGCACACAATAAGAGTTCAGTAAGTTATTGTACTTTTACTCTGGTAATGTTTGTGTGATCTTTTATCTGGAGCAGATATTTAAAATATATAATTACTTATACAAATAATTTGTTTTATTAGTTTTATTCCACAAGCTTATTTATTTTACTCAACTTCCTGTTTTCACTTAAAAATATTATAAAGTTGGGATAAGCATATTAAATTTCATTATATAAGTGTGGTGGATGTTATTTTACATGCAAGCTGGGTTTATCTCTGAATTCTCTATTTTTGTCCCTTTCTCTTCCTTCATGTTTTCGAATCTGTAAAGTACTCTTTGAAAAGTTACCACTTCATATGTGTTTGGAGTCTGGTAAGATGTGATTTCCTTCATTATTCCTTTGTAAGTGTTTTGTTTGATAGTCTTTCAGCTTATTTTTTTATTTTGTAGGAATTTTAGACCTAGTCTGAAAGGATACATAAAGTGACATTTGGGCATCTTAATTGGAATCTTGTTAAATTTATAAATTATCTTAAGAGATACTGTCATTTCTATCTATTCTTTCCTGTCAAGAGCATATACGCATACAAGAGTGCTAAGTTTGTTCAGTTGTATCCGACTGTTTGTGATCCTGTGGATTGTAACTTACCAGGATCCTCTGTCCATGGGATTCTCCAGGCAAGAATATGGGAGTGGGTTGCCATGCCCTCCTCCAGGGGATCTTCCTGACCCAAGGNTCAAGAGCATATACGCATACAAGAGTGCTAAGTTTGTTCAGTTGTATCCGACTGTTTGTGATCCTGTGGATTGTAACTTACCAGGATCCTCTGTCCATGGGATTCTCCAGGCAAGAATATGGGAGTGGGTTGCCATGCCCTCCTCCAGGGGATCTTCCTGACCCAAGGATTAAACCTCTGTCTCTCTTGTCTCCAGTTCTTTACCACTAGCACCATCTGCAAAGCCCCAGGAGCATATATGTCTACTTTACTTTAATCTTCCCTAAGTTCCCATTATATTTTGTTGTCTTCTTCAGCAAAGGACTGGGAGACAGTTTCAAATCGGATTCTTTGTAACTGACTTTCCTAATCATATTCTTGGAGAATTAATGATGTGCCTATTTCTAAGAACCGCATGAAGGTGGCTCTGTCTGCAGAAAATCTACCTCAGATCCATGTTATTTCAACATAAATAATGTCTCTCAGTTATAAACAGAGGGTGTTACTGCTTATTTTACTAGCTAGTCACTAGATTGTTGTAAGGGTTATGGATAATGTATTCAAAATTTATCTGAAAATGTTATAATACAAACAAGGGCATGGTATCATAAAATGTGATTTTTACATGTTTTTGTTTCCCAGACATTAAGATTTTAGAGCAATGACATCTTCTCTTCTTGGAATTCACCATATGGTGCTAGACCACAGTAGGAACTCAGTGAATACTTCTATGTTCAGGGGAATGAATAGTGACAAAATTTGTTTAAAAAAAAAGAAAAAGGAATAGGTTTGGGGAAACATAGAGTCTAGAGAGAATGAGTTTATTTAATCTTACTGGCACATTTATTTCATCTCATATATAATCATATTACAATTCAACACTGATCAATATATTAATAGTTTTCCTTCTGCTGGGTCCCCCTGTAGCAAAATTTTATACCTTTATATTAATGTGATGTAAGTTATTTGTGTTTCTATTATTTCCCCCTTAGTGTAGCTGCTCTGCTGAAAATGAGATCGTAGCTGGGAGCTGAATGAAAAGGGAGATGGGAGGAGGGGAGAATGTTACATAATTATCTGACATTTGACTCCAGAGCAAAGGATCAGGAATATGCCAAGATCACTGTAATAACCATTGTCATGCCAGATACTAACCAGAAGCTTTCCACATACTGTTCTTAACCTCAAGTTAAAGGTGAACTAGAAGGAAGAACTTCTGTCTGACAAAACTGGAGTTCAGGTTGTTACTTTTCTTGTAGTTTTTTCATCTCCCCACTGCCCATGGAAAAAGCTAAAACTCCTTCTTCCACAAAGTTGGGAAAGAGGAATCCTGATGTAAGGCTTTGGCTGTTCATAGAACAAAGTATTTGGTTTAGAATGATCATCTGTGAGAAATTATTAAATATACAGACACATCCCATTGATTTGATATCTTACGTATTTGCTGCTGCTTCTTTTCTTCTTCTTCAAACACACACACACACACACACACACACACACACACACACCCATCTCAAGGGCTAATAATGTGACCTTGTCATGAGAACTGGCCAAAGCTAAAATATTTACATTGTGAAGCTTCTAGGCTTTTTGGTTCATTTGTAACATGGAGTCTGATGGATGCTTTATGTGGCAGAATGACCTTTCAAATTTTTGGATTAAAAATAATTAAAATAATGGCAAGAATGAACTTTTAAGGTTCAGCATCATTAATGTCCTCTTCAGATACAAAATGCATTAAAGACTCACTCCATATATAAACTCTGAAGAGAAGTTCATGAGTCTTATAATAAAAACTAGACAGTATTAAAAGTTTAGAAAGTACTCTCCCCCAAATTATGTTAATGTGCCTGAAATCCTCACTATAACTCACAGGAGGTGAGATAGGGTGGGTGGTTTTATTATCATAACTGTCATTATAATTTCTCTTTTCTACCCATCTCCTCTTTTATACTGTACAGAGGGATTAACTGAGTTTAATCTAAAAAACTATAGGACCCAGTCTGAAACCTGAGCTTCTGACTTGAATTCATAGAATCACAGTTTCTCAATTGTGGTACTACTGACATTTTAGGTTGAAGAACTCTTTGTGTGGGGACTGTCTTGTGAAGTTTAAGGGACTGTCCTGTGTCTTGGCCTCCACCCACTAGATGCCAGTAGCATCCTCCCCTCAACAGCTGTAAGGACCAAAAAATGCCTCTGCTGCTGCTGCTGCTAAGTCGCATCAGTCGTGTCCGACTCTGTGCGACCCCAGAGACGGCAGCCCACCAGGCTCCCCCGTCCCTGGGATTCTCCAGGCAAGAACACTGGAGTGGGTTGCCATTTCCTTCTCTCTGGGCATTGCATTTCCTTCTCAAAAAAATCTCTGGGCATTGCTAAATATCCCCTAGGGGTGGAGGGCAAAACCACTCCTGACTGACACTATGAGCTTTTCAAAGTGCCATCACCATAAGTGATAACTAACTCCATTCCCACAGAGCCCAGCTCGACTTTGTATGGACTGCTTAATGGGATACAGTTGCTCGATGTGCTGCAGATACTAGCTGGGCTGTCTCCAGCAAGAAGATTATGAGCAATACTCTCGTATTTATTAAAAGTTATTCATTCAACAGGGAAGACTCACCCAGACATCATCCCAAGACAGATCTCTTGGACTGGCTTTATTTTTCTCTATGATGCACCACAGATCATGATGCATATCAAAGAGCCATGGTGTCAGCAGTGCCCTGCATCAGCTACTTCTGCTCTCCCCCATTCTGGGCTCAAAGCAGGACCGCATTTCCTGGCCCCGCAGTGCTGGGCACCCGTCAACAAGTTCTGGACGAAGGTTTGAGTGGAGCCCTTTGGCACTTTTGGGCTTCCTTGGTGGCTCAGTGGTAAAGAACCCGCCTGTCAATGAGAAGTCTTGGATTTGATTCCTGGGTCGGGAAGATCCCCTGGAGAAGGAAATGGCAACCTACTCCAGTATTCTTGCCTGGGAAATTTCATGGACAAAGAAGCCTGGCAGGCTACAGTCCATGGGGTGGCACAGGGTCGGACACGATTTGGTGGCTGAGCACGCACACACGCAATGGCACTTTTAGGCCAGAGGAGTAACTTGCTAACGAAAGAACCTCCCAGCTTTCTCTTCCACCCGGCATAGTAACAGGTAATGCTTGTGATGGTGAAGGCTTGGGTCTCTCTCTATAAGTTTAGGTCCCTGAGTGACCATATGAGTAGAAGACTACTGCTCACCTGCAACAGATACATAGAATGAATAAACACATAAGTCTTAAGTGGTTTAAGCCATTGAGATTTTTAAGGCTGTTAGTTTAGCATCATTTAGCTTATTCTGACTGATGTAAGAGCTGAAATATGAGAACAGATTGAAAAATAGATTTAGGTTAAATCAAGGTCATTTATATGAAAACAGAAAATATAATATAGAACCATTTAGAGCTTCCTTAAGTCTTAGGGTTCTCTATTTTCATTCACTAATTCTCTAATATTTGGAAATCATTTCAACAAAGATTCTTATATATCTGATATGGTATGTAAACATTATTCTATTACATTAGACTTATTCTTCATTCATTCAAATAGTATTTATTGAACAGTAAATATATGCCAAGTATTATTTGGAATATCTTTCCACTTCATATTGTTTTTGACACCTTTCTTGTGATGAAGACAGATGGCAGAAAGAAGAGGGAGTTCACTCTAATGTCTGAGGAGTGATATATTTAGGAAATGAATCTGAGGCTTTGTGGGGGTTCTTTGTTTGTTTTTAAACTTTCTATTTGCATAGAAATTATTAGAGAAAATGGAAATGATTTCATATGTGTAGCCAGGAATTTTCCACCATTTTCACCTTCTGCTTTCTTACCTATAAAATAGGGATAATTTTATGGTTTCCACTTAGAGGATAGTGGCAGAAAAGTGGACTGACAAGGTTTGAATTGTGGATTGAAAACTGGATGGATGTGTGATTTCAGGCAAGTGACTTACTCTCCCTGTTTCTTACTTTTTTCAGCTGTAAAATTATACAACAGAGCTGAATTTACAGGGCTGTTGTGCATTTGAATCAGTTCTAATGAGGTGGATGAAACTGGAGCCTGTTATACAGAGTGAAGTAAGTCAGAAAGAAATACAGTATATTAACACATATACATGGAATTTAGAAAGATGGTAACAATGACCCTATATGTGAGACAGCAAAAGAGACACAGAGATAAAGAACAGACTTTTGGACTCTGTGGGAGAAGGCGGGGGTTGGGATGATTTGAGAGAATAGCACTGAAACAAGTATATCACCATATGTGAGATAGATCTCCAGTCCAGGTTCAATGCATGAGACAGGGCAGGGCGCTCAGGGTCGGTGCACTGGGATAACCCTGAGGGGTGGGGAGGGAGTTGAGGGGGGACATTCAGGATGGAGGACACATGTACACCCATGGCTGATTCATGTCAATGTACGGCAAAAACCACTACAATATTGTAAAGTAATGAGCCTCCAATTAAAATTAAATTAATTAAAAGGAAAAATAGAAGGCAATGCACAAGGGGCTTTAAACAGCACCTGGCATGTCCTAAGTGCTCTAGGAACTGATGAATAAAGCACTGCAGTTGGACTACTTCTGTTATGCAAACATCACAAAAGATATTTTGCTTTATTCACCACTTCAACCTAAACATCTCATTTAGTACTTGGCATAAAACATACAAAACAGGGACTTCCCTGGTGGTCCCGTGCTTAAGAATCTGCCTTCCAATGCATGGGGTGTGGGTTCAATTCCTGGTCAGGGAACTAATATCCCACATGCCTTGGGACCACTAAGCCCAAACACCACAACTAGAGAAGTCGGCGTGCTGCAACTACCGCACCCGCCTGCTCTGGAGCCTGTGCTCCACAGCTAGAGAAACTCCCGTGTACAACTAGAGAAAGTCTGTGTGCTGCAACGAAGACCCAGCACAGCCAAAATAAAATTAAAAAACAAGAGAAGAACATTTACTGAACACATATAGGAGTAGGGATGAGGGGACTGACTCCTACATTCTACTCCTAACCCTGCAACAATCTACTACTGCCTGTCTCACACAGTGCTCAGCTCTAAGCACTTGGAATAGTCACTGTCCTAGGTCATGCTCCTCTTTTGTAAGATGAAAGGATGATACAAAAGAGCTATAAACTATGTAGCTATAATGAACCGCTTCAGTCGTGTCCGACTCTGCGCGACCCCACAGACGGCAGCCCCCAAGGCTCCCCTGTCCCTGGGATTCTCCAGGCAAGAACACTGGAGTGGGGTTGCCATTTCCTTCTCCAATGCATGAAGGTGAAAAGTGAAAGTGAAGTCACTCAGTCATGTCCAACTCTTAGCGAGCCCATGGAATGCAGCCCACCAGGCTCCTCCATCCATTGGATTTTAACTAGAATCAATAATATTACTCTACCACACTTTTCAGAAAAATAGATGATAAAAACCTTGCAACAACATAATTTGAAAACAATCAACAGTATGAAAACTCTATAAAGTTGCTCTACTGTGGTTTTAATATTTTCAAAAGGAATTTAAAAGAGACTGCTGCATCAAAAAGGGCAGGAAACTCATTGGCGCTAATGCCATTGCTCAGAGATATGTTACCTTTTCCTACAAGCTCTGTGGAGGGGGAAGGAGACAGAAGTTGAATAAAGAGTAATTAATGTACAAACTTTCAAGTAGAGTAAGAATAATTCCTGGAGATCAAAGAATAGCATGGTGGGGATTTCCCTGGATGTCCAGTGGTTAAGACTGTTTCCATTGTAGGGGGTGCAGGTTTGATCCTTGGCTGGGAACTAAGACCCCACATGCCCCATGGCCAAAAAACAAACAAACAAACAAACAAACAAACTCTTTGCATGGTGATAATTACACAATTCTGTAAATATACCCGAAATCATTGAAATGTGCAAGTAAAGTGAGTAGAGTGTATGGTATGTATATTATGATGCAATATAATTTTTTAAAAGTATATCATATTCATTATAGTCAACAATACTGTATTATATACTTTGAAATTGCTTGAAGACTAGATTTTACATATTCTTATCACAAAAAAGAGATTTATATCTGGAGAAGGAAATGGCAACCCACTCCAGTATCCTTGCCTGGAAAATCCCATGCACAGAAGAGCCTGGCGGGGGGGGTACAGTCCATGGGGTCACAAAGAGTTGGACACGATTAAGCAACAAACACACACATACCTCAATTTAAAAAAAAAAAAAAAAAACATACATACCAATATAAGCCAATAAACTTGTTTTTAAATTAAAAAAAAAAAAAAGAGATTTATGTGATGTGAGAGAGGCCTTAGCTAGAACTACACTGATGATCATGTTGCAACTTGTAAATGTATCAAATTATCACACTGTACACCTTAAATGTATACAATGTTATATGTAAATCATACCTCAAGGAAGAAAAGAGTAATCAATGGCCCTGCTGTCATGTATTAAACCTGTCTTGGTTTTGCTTGTGAAAGATAAAATCTGACCCACAAACAATATAATCAAAGTGATTTAAACTTTCAAAGACTCAGTTTTTCCATCTATCAAATGGGATAATAATACATACTCTGTTGGGATTATAATGAGCAGTACATGAAATAACTCAGCAAAAGACCAAGCAAGTAGCAAATATCTGCTTCTATTCTGTCAACAGGAGCAATGAACAGGGTAATAATAACTACTTTTGCAATTATTTGCAAGAAAGCCACTTCCTCACAAATGTTAACAGTGTCCAGAGTCATTCTTCTGGCTGATACTGCATAGTTTCAACAGAGAGAGTGAGTGAGTGAGTGCGTGAAGTCGCTCAGTTGTGTCCGACTCTTTGCAACCCCGTGGACTGTAGCCCACCAGAAGCTGGTGTTAAAGTATGAGTTTTAGGTGTGCTAATAGGGTGCCTGGGAGAGGCAGCAGGCAAAGAGACGCACACCTGCTTTCGCTGTTGTTGCTGTTTAATCACTAAATCCTGTCTGACTCTTTGTGACCCCCATGGACTACAGCCTGTCGGGTCCTCTATACCTGCCAGGTAACCCTTTGTGTCCTGTCTGACTCTTTGTGACCCCCATGGACTACAGCCTGTCAGGCTCCTCTATACCCGCTAGGTAACCCTTTGTGTGAAGTGCTAGATGGTGAATTGGGGGAAAAAAGGTTTAGAGAAACACTTGGGTCAGAAAACAAGAAAATGGAAATGTCGCACAGCACAGTGGTTAAAAATACTACATAGTTATGTGACCTCACTTAACGTCTCTGTATCTTGGTGTATCTCTGTACCTTAGTGTAGTTTCCTCCACTAAGAAAAATAGAGATAGTAATGCTGAACAAGACTGCTAAGAGGTTAAAGATTTAACATTTATAAATGGCTTAGAACAATGCCTGAAATACACCAAGTGCTATCTTAGTGCTTGTCAAGCCCGAACAGTGATACAAACAACTGAAGTTACACGAAGTGTCCCGTTAGGAAACCTTTGGAGTAAAGCCTGGCAATGTGGCCGTCTAGGAGCACAACCTGGAAAGCCATCAGACTCACTCATCAAGCCAACACCCCACGCTCTTCTCCCATGCAAGGTGAAGTGCTGCAGCCTGAAAGAGCTGACTCACGTCTGATACGACAGATGGGCCAGAGGCGAAGGAGAAGGGAGTACCAGTTGAGACTGGGAACAGAAGTGTGTGCATAGGTAACAGGACTCTTCCTATGGTCATCCATAGCATCCCATAGTGAGCCACAGCATTCTAGGTATGTGTTGATTACATGGAAGTGTCTCCCCAAGGCAGGGCTCCCTGAGGTGCAGGCTGCATCCTGTTCACCGTGAAATCCCTCTTCCAAGGTGCTCAGTAAGTATGTGTTGAGGTCAGGCTGAAGTGAGCAAAAGACTGGGCCTGTAATTACTGAGCACTCAGTTCTCAGGCCCCTAATTGCTCCTCATCCTACTTTCAATCCCCACGATGCTGCTCTAAATTGCTAAATGGGTGGGAAGGGAGAGCTGTGATTCCAAAAACACGGCCCTTTGAGGAAAAACCTAGTCTTCTTTGTAGTGGTGGCTTAAAATCACCCAACAGTG
Organism: Oreotragus oreotragus; assembly: GCA_006410675.1. Classification (NCBI taxonomy): domain Eukaryota; kingdom Metazoa; phylum Chordata; class Mammalia; order Artiodactyla; family Bovidae; genus Oreotragus; species Oreotragus oreotragus. The sequence continues at coordinate 74,553 of SJYX01024684.1, forward strand.
AAGCTGGCTGAGAAGCCCTCTGCTTAGTGGTATTCTCCAGCCACTTTCCTCAGTCCATCCACAAACACCTCAATACTGGCACAAACGAGACTGAAATCACCAGCTTTGCAAATAAGCTGATATTTTTCCTTCCTTCTTTCTCGACAGCCATCCACCTACCAAATTCTTTTCCGTGTTTTCCTTGAGAATCTCTCTCTCCTACAGCCTTCTCACTAATCTTTCTGCCACCAACCACCACACTGATGCTAAAGCTGAGGCCACCTGTTGTGAAGGGCTGACTCACTGGAAAAGACCCTGATGCTGGGAAAGATTGAGGGCAGGAGGAGAAGGGGACAACAGAGGATGAGATGGTTGGATGGCACCACTGACTCAATGGACCTGATTTTGAGCAAACTCCAGGAAATAGCGGAAGACAGGGAAGTCTGGCGTGCTGCAGTCCCTAGGGTCACAAACAGTCGGACATGACTTAGCGAGTGAACAGAAACAAACCACCTCGCAAAATCCACGCTCGGATGACTCTGCAGTCTTACTGTGATTCTGCCTACATACCACTGCAACAGAAATCTTCCTAAAATACAGGTTTCACCATATCTCTTTCCAGTTCAAGACCAAGGCTCCCTATTTTCTACCTTTACCTAACCTACTTTGCAGATCCTCCATACTTTAGCTCTACCCTGTCTATGTATTACTTACTTACTAACTTTTGTATGCAGAATCTTCTCTTCTACTTAGGGATCTCATAGCACTAATCCCTGAAATTGTTCTCTCATTTCAGTATAATATCTGTAATATTTGCTTCTCCATGCTTTTCCCATGTTGCTTCCCCTTTTGCGATCCTAATCCTAATCCTAATCCTCTGGCTATTCAAGTGCTACCCCTTCAATTAACAGTCTACTCTAAGCCACATGTGTCAGTACTCATGTATAATTATATTATCCTGTTTCCTCTGCTTACACAAGACTGTTCCTTCTTCCAAAACCAATAGAGTACTGTAAAGTAAAATAAAGTAAAATGGATGCTCTAAAAAAAAAAAAAAAAGAAAACTATAAACTGCTTGAAGGTGGAAAGTTCACAGTATTTCTGTTTACACAGAAAACATTCACTGAGTTCCAGCCTTGTGTCAGGCACTGCACTAGGCTTTGAGGAACAGTGATGAATGAGATAGTCTACCCAGCACCTATGTTCTACCTTGTGTTTGTAAAAAAAAAAAAAAAAGAAAACTATAAACTGCTTGAAGGTGGAAAGTTCACAGTATTTCTGTTTACACAGAAAACATTCACTGAGTTCCAGCCTTGTGTCAGGCACTGCACTAGGCTTTGAGGAACAGTGATGAATGAGATAGTCTACCCAGCACCTATGTTCTACCTTGTGTTTGTGTGTATGTGTGGCAGTGAGATAAGAAATTTCACATAATTATATGATTAGAAACTAAGGAAAGTATCATAAGGTAAAAGTATAGGGTGCCATGAGACCATGATAAAGTTTCACACTGAAAGAAAATACACCTGAGCTGAGATTAAATGAATAACAAGCAAATAGGCAAATGTCCCAGAGAAGGCAATGGCAACCCACTCCAGTACTCTTGCTGGGAAAATCCCATGGATGGAGGAACCTGGTAGGCTGCAGTCCATGGGGTCGCTAAGAGTCAGGTACGACTGAGCGACTTCACTTTCACTTTTCTCTTTCATGCATTGGAGAAGGAAATGGCAACCCACTCCAGTGTTCTTGCCTGGAAACTCCCAGGGATGGGGGAGCCTGGTAGGCCGCCGTCTATGGGGTTGCACAGAGTCAGATATGACTGAAATGACTTAGCAGCAGCAGCAGCAGGTAAATGTCCAGAGGTTTAAAGAAGTTTTTAACCTTAGAGGAACAAAAAAGAGGCTGGTGTCCACAAGGGCAGGGGGCAGAGGCTGAGCCATATCAGATGAGGCTACTGAGGTACAAGCTGGGTGTACTTCCTCACATCATACCAGAATCACAAAGTACTGGCTAAGTGAGAGTAACGTGTTTACATGGTCCTTAAAGGAAATGGCAACCCACCCCAGTATTCTTGCCTGGAAAATCCCACGGATGGAGGAGGCTGGTAGGCTACAGTTCATCGGGTTGCAAAGAGTTGGACATGACTGAGTGACTAACACTTTTCTGAATTTTCCTTGTCTGCATACTTGGGGTTTGGGCTTCCCAGGTGGCTCGGGGTAAAGAATCTGCCTGCCAATGCAGGAGATGCAGGTTCCATCCCTGAGTTGGGAAGATTCCCTGGAGAAGGAAATGGCACCTCACTCCAGTATTCTTACCTGGGAAACTCTATGCACGGAGGAACATGGTGGGGTACAGTCCACAGAGTTGCAAAGAGTCAGACAAGACTTAGCAACTGAGAACCCACACATGCATACTTGGAGTTTACAAAAAAAGTTGAATATCCAAACTTAAAAAACAGAACATTTAAGACCTTAGAATGGTGGTCAAGATTCCCATCTTCTGACACAGATATGCTCAGTGAGGATGCAGGGTGAAGGAAATGGTTCAGAAGAAGCTCCCTATGGGACTAGGGATGAGAAGACTTGCTGCTATCCGCTTCAGATTTCTGTTTGCTTTCTCAAGTTCAATTAAAAAAGCGTGGACCAATGACAACTATGATATGTATCTACTCTGCTTTACAAGTTTGATGCCAAAATGCTTTACACAGGCCACCTAACAGATGGTAATGTATTTTAGCCATTACCAGAGTAGGATTCAAACCAGTGACCCTGAGGTGAGAGGTTGTATATCCAATTACAAATTCCCACTTTCCTTAACTGTTAAGATGCCTAAAGCAATATATTTTATTTACATCAAGATGCACTGTATAAACTATATTTGATAAAAAAGATGACTTCACGTTCTCAACTTAAATCAAAGAATGCTTACTTAAGTATTTTTTAAATTGAATCACTCTTTAATGCCATCGTATAATCTTCTGGTTAACACTGCTCATCTTGATTATTCTAACAAAGGGAAACATGGAAATTAATACTTAAGTTGTAGAGCTTATATCGTTTATAAAAATACACACTAGAAAATACAAGAGAGATACCTGGGACATTTGTGAAGGTTTCTCCAAGGACAGATACGTGGAAATTGAGTCCTAAGTCCTTAAGATGCATCAATACCTTAAAAAAACTCTCTGGATCTTTATCATGCTCCCTGGAAGTAAAAACACAAAACATAACCTGTGATATCCTAGGGCATGTATTAGGAAAAGAGTTTTCACTTCTCATAGGCTCCATTCCTCTCCTGGTCTACTGTTAGGAGAGCCTCTGGTTCCACAGCAGAGATCTTCCCCCACCCTTATACTGTACCATTATTGTTGTGTGTGTTCACGAATCTAACTTTGCCAAGCTCCTCTGTCCACGGGATTCTCCAGTCAAGAATACTGGAGTGGGTAGCCAACTTCTTCTCCAGGGATCTACCCAACCCAGGGATTGAACCTGGGTCTCTTGCATTGCAGAGAGATTCTTTACCATCTGAACCACCAGGGAACCCCTAACTTCTCTATCATGGATCGAAATTCAGTCCTATCCAAGTTTTAAGGCTCTGCAGCTTTTCATTAAGGGAGAAATTTATCATGTTTTTCACATTTTGGGGTTAGAACATAGAAAGTCTGGGCTTCCTGAATGGCTGACCGGTAAAGAATCTGTCTGGGATGCAGGAGACACCATGGGTTCGATCCTTGGGTTGGGAAGATCCCTTGGAGGGCATGGCAACCCATTCCAGTATTCTTGCCTTGGAGAATCCCATGGAGAGAGAAGCCTGGCAGGCTACAGTCCACAGGGTTGCACAGAGTCAGACATGACTTAGGTGACTGAGCAGGCATGCATAGAAAGTCTAGCGTATTTTCCTTTTTCCTAAAATGGTTAATTTTCCACTTAACACAGGTTTTTAACAAAAGAAAAGATCAGTCTTCAAACGGCAATTCTCTACTGATCATGAGAATGTACCAAAGATGCTTTTCATTTCTGTGAGTCTGAATACCTCCCTCTCACATTTACTGAGCTTCTTTGTGTCCACAAGGAACACACAATTTAGGGAGTGAGATTACAGACTCTCTCACTAATCTCTCATTTTAAATAATTGAATGGAGAATTATAAATACATCAAAAGGGGGTAGGCCTGAGTTTAAGTCTGCTGAGTATTAACTTAGGAGTGGAGGTTAGTCAACACATAAAAGAATAGTAATAAAGATAATTCTTTCATTTAGTAGACGCTTTGAGAAACATGGATTATTTTTGTTTGTTTAGCTTGTCAGTCTTCTTTGTAATGACAGAATGAGAGGCTAAAGGACACTAAAATTAAAAAAAAATTCACCAATTCAAAAAATCACACTACAATGGAATGAGTTATTTTTTACATTCTAAGGTGTGAATATTTCAGTATTTCTTGCAGTTAATTACACTGTTTTAAATTATCTTATTTCAGACAGATGTGGACCAGATGTCTTCAAAATATTTGCTTTTTTATTTATAATTCAGAATTTAAACTTATTTTCTATATTACAGAGGAATAGTTATATATCAGCAATTGAATTTCTCATTTACCAACTAATTATGTAAAATAAATCTGTAAATGGATCAAACTGCTATATGAAATATGAAAATTACATCATTCAGGAAATCTCATGAAAAATGACATCTGCAACCCTAAATGTGTTAATTCACAATTCAGTCAATATTTTCAGTATCAAGAATTAAAACAAATGCATCTTCTGATTAACATTTTAAAACGGCATTTATAATCTCCTGGAATTATAAGATCTTATAGAATTAGAGTTCTGTAACAATTTATTTTAAGCTCTGTATCTCTCAGTTTGATTTGGTTCAAATAACAAAGAAAGCAGTGGTAAAATGTTTGTTGCTTTTTAAGATGACAGGTATTACATACATATACTATTGGGAAGTTTTGGGGGTAATTCTCATATATTCTACTGAAACAGGCAAGAACAAAGATTTTTAAATATTTAAAGAATACCCCATATGCTATCTTCAACCACATCGATCAAATAGCTGCCACCTAATCTGTAACATAGGTTATTTTACTCTGGAAATACTTAGATGAAAAGAATGGAAACAATATAACATACTTTAAAGAGGGAGAAACACTACAGGGAAATTTAGCCACTCGATTCTCTAGATTTTTCATTCTGAGTTACAAAAATTTTCACTAGGGTTCCTTAAGAGAATATCTGTTCTAAATATTTTCTGCTGCTTGTTTACTGGTTTGTTTTGTATTAAAAGTAGATGCAGTTTGGGATTGGAAGGATGTTTAACTGGGTAGAAGCTGTACTTCTTAAAAAATTCCAGTGTGAATATTTTCAAAGAAGTCGGCTCCACAAACCTATATTTTCAGTGTTTCTATACAAGATAAATGCATGACAATCCTACTGTATTCTTAAGATATTTTTTATAGGTGGACAAAAGCTTTCATATTCAATAGTCACTTTGCATAAGAACACAAAAGAGATTTGTATAGATCCCCTCTCTTTCTGTTTAAACTGAAATATATGGATGAATGTAAGGTGAGATTTTTCTTCTGCATAATTATCCCTCAGAAAAAGAGGCATTTTATCTAAAATCCTTATAAAGTCTCTCATAATATCAGGCACTCTCTCACTTTATTTTTTACAAAATACAGTTTAAGGAAGTTGCCTTAAACCTAAGACGCCAATTGATGAGAATTTTGAATAGTTCTAGCAGTCATTCACTTGATGGGACTGGTAAAAACAAAAGTCAAGGAATTTAATACTGTTAGTAATTATTTTGGGAGATATGACTTAATAATTGAATGTACTGTTGAAAACAAGTATTTTAAAGATCACTAAAAAAAAAAACAACAAAAAAACAGAGNAAAACAAAAGTCAAGGAATTTAATACTGTTAGTAATTATTTTGGGAGATATGACTTAATAATTGAATGTACTGTTGAAAACAAGTATTTTAAAGATCACTAAAAAAAAAAAACAACAAAAAAACAGAGTAAGTGGTTACTAGAGACCATGAGTAGTAAGTGGGTTTTTAAGCTGGAGAAAAGATTTCCAGGACAGCATCATACACTCTCACAATCTTGTACCCAAAACTGCTTAGACTAAATTCCAGATGACAGCGGGTAGAAACATGCAGGCTGCCTGAAAAGGTGGTACCTTTCTGATATCAAGAATGCATGGAAGGGAGGAGCTAAACTAAAACTGCTTCATGAACTATAACACTGAGAAAAGAGAAATACGTGTAAAACTCTATGCGTGATATGTGTTTTCAGGTATTATTTATGTCTAAATTAGTGCATTACATATTACAAGTAGACACTTGACTATTTCATCTATGTCTTTTTCAGTTTACATAGTCAGTTCCGCTGAAAAGTTTTCTCAGTTTACTCTAGACAAACGAGAAGTTGCCTACTATTCAGAGGATCATTAAAGACGTGAATGGATATTTAACAGCCATATAGTAAGGCCATCAATGGTAGATCTCAATATATTCTGTTAAGAGAGGAACTCATTGCAGATATCCAATGAATTATCCATGGATCTTATCCGAGCAACCCATGATATTAATGAACCCATTTAGTAGACTATGTGAATCTGTCTCAAATTCTTTTCTAAGAAATCTAATGTGAAATTCTCATGCTTATGATTTTAGCATAAGGCATGAAATATAGGATGGAGGGGCCCCTTTTTGTGAACAGCTGACAAGATTAAACACATTTTTATAATATAGTCAATTCTTTATAACCATATTTGTAGACTATGGATTCCTAAACAGTCTTCTGCTATTATCCACTGTTGATAGTAACATAAAGTGCAACAATATTTTAGAGGGCAATTTGGTAATGTACATAATAAGCCTTGAATTATACATAACTCTTGCTATAGTAATTCCAATTCTAATTCCAATTTAAAAAGTTACTCTCTGAAATAAAGAGGTGCATACAAGTTCAGCCAAGTTAAGTTTTTAACAGCACTGTTTATAATGGCAATGATTTGTAAACAATCTAATGGGATGATAAAGAAATATATTTTGACACATATATATGAAGGCTGTATATTGTCACCTTGCTTATTTAACTTATATGCAGAGTACATCAGGAGAAACACTGGGCTGGAAGAAGCACAAGCCGGAATCAAGACTGCCGGGAGAAATATCAATAACCTCAGATATGCAGATGACACCACCCTTATGGCAGGAAGTGAAGAGGAACTAAAAAGCCTCTTGATGAGAGTGAAAGAGGAGAGTAAAAAAGTTGGCTTAAAGCTCAACATTCAGAAAATGAAGATCGTGGCATCTGGTCCCACCACTTCATGGGAAATAGATGGGGAAACAGTGGAAACAAGGTCAGACTTTATTTTTTCAGGGGCCTCCAAATCACTGCAGGTGGTGACTGCAGCCATGAAATTAAAAGACGCATACTCCTTGGAAGAAAAGTTATGACCAACCTGGATAGCATATTGAAAAGCAGAGACATTACTTTGCCAACAAAGGTCCGTCTCGTCAAGGCTATGGTTTTTCCTGTGGTCATGTATGGATGCGAGAGTTGGACTGTGAAGAAAGCTGAGCGCCAAAGAACTGATGCTTTTGAACTGTGGTGTTGGAGAAGACTCTTGAGAGTCCCTTGGGCTGCAAGGAGATCCAACCAGTCCATTCTAAAGATCAGTGCTGGGTGTTCCTTGGAAGGACTGATGCTAAATCTGAAACTCCAGTACTTTGGCCACCTCATGCGAAGAGTTGACTCATTGGAAAAGATTCTGATGCTGGGAGGGATTGGGGGCAGGAGGAAAAGGGGACAACAGAGGATGAAATGGCTGGATGGCATCACTGACTTGATGGACGTGAGTTTGAGTGAATTCCGGGAGATAGTGATGGACAGGGAGGCCTGGCATGCTGTGATTCATGGGGTCACACAGAGTCAGACATGACTGAGCGACTGAACTGAACTGAAGTGATATGATACATTACCATGCAGCCATGAAAAATAATTTTGCAGAAGTATATTTTTTGGCATGGAAAATACTGTTAGGTAAAAGGGAAGTGGTAGAGTACCAGGTAAAATATATATGTTTATGTGTAGGGGATATATTATAAATGTCTTTTTTTTTTTGTTTTCTATCATTCCTTTAGTAAATGTTTTTTATATAAACCATTTTAAAGCTTTAAGGAATCACCTCTCTCTAAGATTCTGCCATACAATTGTATTCATAAAGGTTTTTGCCTAACTCTGTAGCATTTTCAGTATTCATAGTGGCACGTTTACTCATTGCCTGTGACACTTCCATATTTGACAGCTGCCCATCAAGCTAACTTTCTGGAAGATGAGTCAGAGTCCAAGTCTCCCAACAATTCCCACATTCTTGACTAGGTAAGAATGAAACAGTCTGGCTGGGAACGCATTTCTCCGCAGCCCAACTATGGCAGAAGAGACCAGCACAGAATATTTCAGGCTTACTGGAAGCAGCAGATATAGCAAGAACAGCTTTTATTCCCAAATATTATTCAGAACATTTGAAAAGCATAAACTGTTTCCATGTGTTTTTTCTTCCTATATCTGTTCTCTCTCTGTCGCCTTTCCCATTTAGTTTTTTTAGAGCTAAATTTCTTCTTATTCTTAACATTCATTCAGTAAATATTTATTGAGGATTGCTAAGTTCTCCATACTTGTCACTTATACTCAACTGTTACCCTTTCCTGTTTTCCCACATAACATTATACTTATTGAATGCAATCACTTTGATCTAGTTCCTTGCCTTGCCTGGGCAGAAACCTGGCTCTTTTCAGGTGCCATAGCTTTCCCATATTAAGTATATTTTTTGGCATGGAAAATACTGTTAGGTAAAAGGGAAGTGGTAGAGTACCAGGTAAAATATATATGTTTATGTGTAGGGGATATATTATAAATCTTTTTTTTTTTGTTTTCTATCATTCCTTTAGTAAATGTTTTTTATATAAACCATTTTAAAGCTTTAAGGAATCACCTCTCTCTAAGATTCTGCCATACAATTGTATTCATAAAGGTTTTTGCCTAACTCTGTAGCATTTTCAGTATTCATAGTGGCACGTTTACTCATTGCCTGTGACACTTCCATATTTGACAGCTGCCCATCAAGCTAACTTTCTGGAAGATGAGTCAGAGTCCAAGTCTCCCAACAATTCCCACATTCTTGACTAGGTAAGAATGAAACAGTCTGGCTGGGAACGCATTTCTCCGCAGCCCAACTATGGCAGAAGAGACCAGCACAGAATATTTCAGGCTTACTGGAAGCAGCAGATATAGCAAGAACAGCTTTTATTCCCAAATATTATTCAGAACATTTGAAAAGCATAAACTGTTTCCATGTGTTTTTTCTTCCTATATCTGTTCTCTCTCTGTCGCCTTTCCCATTTAGTTTTTTTAGAGCTAAATTTCTTCTTATTCTTAACATTCATTCAGTAAATATTTATTGAGGATTGCTAAGTTCTCCATACTTGTCACTTATACTCAACTGTTACCCTTTCCTGTTTTCCCACATAACATTATACTTATTGAATGCAATCACTTTGATCTAGTTCCTTGCCTTGCCTGGGCAGAAACCTGGCTCTTTTCAGGTGCCATAGCTTTCCCATATCACTCTGGATTGAGAGGTCCATGAGGAAAAGATAAATGATGCCGGCTTTGTGTACTGCTAAGTACCTAGCGCCTTGCTAGTGGAAGACATTCCTTGTATGCATCAATACTCAGTTCTCTTCTTCTGGGCATACAGAAGACTCCATGTTCATCCCCTTGAAGTAGGAGAGGCTACAGGACTAGATCTAACCAATGGATTGCCAGCTAAGTGATGTGTATCACTTCCAGGCAGAAATTTCTAAGAGCATTCTGGACAGCACTTTCTCTGTTGTAGTGATTCTTGAAGAAGTCTTCTATCAAGATGGTTAGGATAAAAGACTGAAGTGATCTGGACTGCTACATGGAGAAGAGAGGCCCAATAAAGCCACCTAAATAAACAGCAGACTTCTAGTTAGTGGGAGAGTTAAACTTCTGTTGTGTTTAAGCAAATGAGATTAAGCGGTCTTTATTACTTCAGTATAAGGTGGCCTATGCTGACTAATACATTGTTACATAAAATTAACTGCTCTAAAAATATCTGTTGAATGAATAAAGGTGTAGGAAAAATGATTTACATTTACAGAGCTCCTGCTATGTTCAGGGTCCTACACTAGGCACCTGATCATAACCTTAAAGCCTCTCAACCAAGTGGTCATACAAATATAACTATTCCTTCAATCACGATCACGCAGAAGAAATTGCATCTTCATTTGAAATCAAGTCAAATTACTCTAAAGTCATATTCTTTCTTCTGTACAGTTTTTGACTTCTCCCTTTCCTTCTCATATAATGAGAAGGAAAAGAGAGCTGGTACCTTCAGTCCGTGGTATTGTTTCCAGTCCATCAAGCAACGGACAATTCTGAGACTGCTACTTGAAGTTAAAGTGAGAAAGTGAAGTCGCTCAGTCGTGTCCGACTCTTTGCGACCCCGTGGACTGTAGCCTACCAGGCTTCTCTGTCCACAGGATTTTCCAGGCAATAGTACTGGAGTGGGTTGCCATTTCCTTCTCCAGGGATCTTCCTGACCCAGGGATCAAACCTGGGTCTCCTGCATTGGAGGCAGATGCTTTAACCTCTGAGCCACCAGAACCCCCTGGATAAGATGTGGCAATAAGAAAATGGGGAAGTAACATGGGATTATATGATTTCTCCAACATCATGGTTTCAAATTTCTTCACCTTTTCTTAAACCCTCCATCTTTTCTTCTTTTTTATGAAGTACCATGTTGCTTTCAAATTCAGTCATGTGTTCCTTATTCCAAAACGTAAGGCTTCTGTCTGCCACTCTCTGCTACTTGTTATGACCACTCACCTCTCTATTACCCTTCTATTATCCCTCTACATGTCTGCCAGCAATGGCCAGTTTTGGCTTCCTGCCACAGGTGCTGCTTCTGCTTTTAAAATGGTGCTTTGCTTAGAGTTTAACAGACAGTCTTATGCGGCACCAGCTTCTCAACCTCTCCCTCCCTCTGAAACCTACCAGTGCCTCCCTTTCTCTAACTCCACCAGCCCTTTCCACCATCATTTAGTTACAGGTGACTAGAGCCAAGAATATTCACTATGGCTTTCTCTGAATGTTATTCACACTGCATTCTGCCCTTTACTTTCAGAGGAAGAATGAAGTGTACATTTCAGAGAAAAGTGGCTCTGCCACTCACCAGAGATATGACTATTTATTTGTATGTTGTATAAACTCACATAGCCTCAGTTTTTTCATCTTTCAGTTCAGTTCAGTTCAGTCGCTCAGTCGTGTCCAACTCTTTGCGATCCCATGAATCGCAGCATGCCAGGCCTCCCTGTCCATCACCAACTCCCGGAGCTCACTCAGACTCACGTCCATCGAGTCGGTGATGCCATCCATCCATCTCTTCCTCTGTCGTCCCCTTCTCCTCTTGCCCCCAATCCCTCCCAACATCAGAGTCTTTTCCAATGAGTCAACTCTTCGCATGAGGTGGCCAAAGTACTGGAGTTTCAGCTTTAGCATCATTCCTTCAAAAGAAATCCCAGGGCTTTAGACAGGGGTAAGAATAATATCTACATTTAAAACATTGTTAGGGATGAAGTGCCTGGTACTTTGCAGGTACACAATAAACTCTCATTCTCTTCACCTTTGGTATTTGTGGCATTTTAATATTTTAGAAATGTTAACCAGTTTAGTCCATCTCCCTGTCACCCCACCATATTCAAGAAAATAAGATGGTTTATGTCCATTAGTTTGAGGAAGGTCTGACCCAGAGGAAAAGTCTCCTAATCCCCACAAAAAAGGGAGAGTCATCTTGGCTGGTCACAGGAGCAAAAGCACTTGCAGAAATGGTAAGGGCTTCAGACAGGTACAAGTATATAAGCAAAATGCCATGTGAATGGAGCATATACCCTCCTGCACCAGGTCAGTGCACCACCTCTAGACAAGAAAAATGGAGGAATGATGGGGCAGACTTGCGGAGAAGAGAAGCGTGAGAGTCCTCGAGCCATGCACTGCACTTCCTGGGTGAGGCAGAAGCAGTGAATGTCTGAGGGTGTGCCCACAGTACTGGGGACACTTGTGAGAGACTGCTGAGCCATGCAGGCATCAACTTGGAGCCGGGATTTCCTTGAATGCCATAGAAAAGTCAACTGACAGACTGATAGAAGCAAGGGATCCCCCAGCAGTGGCCTGAGAGGAATATGGACCAGGAAAATGGAAGACAAGGAGTCTTGAATGGCTTGAGCTTTCCATCACCATATTGAAATGGGCCATTGTACAGAAATTAAGGCACAGAAAAATAAAATTCTAATTTATGCATATCAGGGTTTCAAGCCATCTGCACATTCATATTCTCATCTTTCCTTTCAACAAGAGAGCCAGAGATGTCTGCCTTTCCACATTCAAAGTCTGTTAGCGCTCTAGATGTTCTACCCTGTATCTTGAGAAATCTGCATTCTCATGGTCAGTTTCCTTCCTAAAACCTGTGATCCTATTCCTTCCTCCACAATTTCTTCATGTGGATCTTGGGCATTTTTGAGTTATCCTTTTGACCTGACACCATCATCGACAACAGTTCCAATAATATACTCCTTCTAGGTGACTTTTCACAGATCCTTTCATCTTAGAATACTAGCTCTACCCTCCTTTCCTACCTCCTGGGTCTTTCCTACATCTTGCTCCCATTCTTTCATTCTCTTAGATGAAAATGCTCTCCAACAATACTAATACCCACCTGTGTCCTCCTTCATTCTCATATCATATTTCCTCCTACATTTGATACCACTGACTTTCTCAGAAGCAATCCTTGCTTGGTTTCCAAATAGTGCATTTAGACTACAACCTAATGACCTTCTCAATGAAATCTTCCCACTCATTCCATCCAGCAGGCCACCCAGTGAAAACCAAATTCAAGGAATCATTTTTCCCAGTAGGTCTCTCAATATGATTCCCTTTTAAACCTCCCTCTGCTGAAAGTTCAGACCCCCCAGGTTTCTGTTGAACAACGATTCCCACTCTTCTGGATATTGTAGACAATAATTTCATTCAGCTGTCTAACTTGTCAATGACCTCTCTTTTTCTACAGTTTTTGCCAGAAAGCCCACAGAAACCCATGACTCAAATAACTGGTCTGCCATGAAGTGTCTTAATTAAGATAAACTGGGTCTTTCCCACTCTTGGGATGTTACTTAGCAGCTACTGTTACACATACTTTTAAACCATCACAATGTATGTAATTACTTCCTCTCAGACCTGGGAGTTTCTATGGAACTAAGCCCTTTCCCCAACTCATTACTAAGTCCTTCTGTTTCCCTCTATAATAACGTTTTTCCTTGTCAACTGTGGTGACCTGGGCTGTAATATGAGACTGAGTAATCATTTAGATTTTCTTTTGGACTATAACATTTCCCTCAAGAGATATGTAGAACACATTCAGCACTCAGAGTGTGCGTGTGTGTCTGACTCTTTACAACCCTGTGGACTGTAGCCTGCCAGGCTCCTCTGTCCATGGGATTTCCAAGGCAAGAATACTGGAGCAGGTTGCCATTTCCTCCTCCAGTGGATCTTCCCGAACCAAGGATTGAACCTGTGACTCACGTTTTGTCTGCATTGCAGGTGAATTTTTTACCACTGAGTCACTGAGGAAGCACACATTCAATTGCTTACTGGTTATTCTGAGAACTACTCCTGTAGTGAGAACTTTCTCTCAGGAGAAGACTAGGAAATTCTTTGACATTATTGAGAATTGTTGTGTTTCTACTTCTCATAAAGGAAGATGCATAATTTTTGTTTCCTGCTTTACCCTGACTTCCAGGAAGCTTACAGTTAAGTTTTCACATGCTCAATCTCAGCATCGGTCAAATGGAAATAACAGTACCAAAAAATATAATAGAAATTTTAAAACTCACTGGATGAGCTCAATAATAGGATATTGCAGAGAACAGAATCAGTGTTCTTGAGGTAAACAGAATTTACCCAATGTGAACAACAGAGAAAATGGACAAAAAGAAAGAATAAGAAAGAACTGAACCTCAGGGAGTTGTAGGACAGGAACAATTTCTTACAACTGTCTGTGAATCTATAATTATTTCAGTATGAATTTCAATGATAAAAATGCATGTCCACTGCATTAAATTAAAAATAATTCTGAAATATATGATGTATGCACTGAAAGCCCCTATTTTCTGACTCTCCTGATTCTACTCCTCAAATGTAAGCACTATTAATAATTGGTGAGTAGGCTTCCTGACCAATTTCTATGCATATGCACAAATATATATTTGTGTGAGTGCATTTTTATGTTTTAGTTTAGAAACATGAGATTACTATCATTCTGTACTTGCCATTTTCACTAAATACATCACATATATCTACATACATCAGTGCATATAGATATCTAATTTAATAATGTGTATCTAATATTTCACAGTTTAAAGTAAATTCTCCTACTAATGGCCATTTACATTAGTTCTAATTCAATGATATTTCAAACCATACATCTAGTTCTTTTTATAACATTCAAATTTCTCTTTTGTGGAATCCTATTTGTTCTTGTTTTTCCTGCTACCCTGCAAATGTAGCCATCAGTTCCCCTTTCCTACAATGTTTACCTACCTTATGGAATCACAGTACTTTCAAAGTTTCTCCTACTCATTCTACTATGTTGTAAGTTCCCTGAGGGCAGAGCTCACCCTCTGTTTACCCTGTATTCCTCCTGTGCAGAATTAGGCCTGGCATATAGTTTAAAAAGTTATTATTCTGAGTTGACTCTAAATCTAGTTCACCTCTCATGAATCTAATATTTTTACTGCCTTTTTAATTACCTTTTTAATTATTTATATAATGAGGTGACTACACAAGAGTTTTCACTTGGCTCTTCCAATGACAACTCATCTCTAATACTTAAAAACTAAACTGCTGCCTTGTCAAATACAGCATTGATGACTGAGCTCCTCTCCTGTACTGACACATCTTCCATCTGCCCAGTGTTCTAGGACTCAAGCATGATTCATTTCTGAACACAAAGAAGCTGCTTCCCAGTAGTTCTGATAAGCAACCTATAACCAATCTTGCCCTTCTTCCCATACAGATAATTTAAGATTTGCTTGATAATCCATTTTTATAGTACAACGTTATCACCTCATACTTGACATTACCAGTGAATTTCAGACTTTCCCTCTGCCAACTGAGCCTCCAGAATAATTCTTACATTATCTTCTTCTATATGACCTTCCCTCTATATCTCTTTTCTGAAGTGTGTCCTAAAAACCATTACATTGAAAGTAAGCCCCTCTATCCAACATTCAAATATTTCAATCAACTGATTCCCTCAAATGAACGTTGATACTCATATTCATTCCCGTCCTCTTCTCTTTTTTGCTGTTTTCCATCCACAGCTCTTGTGACTATACCCCTGAGTCTGGAGCACATCTCTGCTCCTCTCTGCCACTCCCTGCCCACTGTCTACTGACTCTGACTTCACTGCTACTGGTAGTCCTTCATCCCTGTGAAATCCCATCCCTCTTCGAATTATGTAAGAACATTCATAAACAACTGATGACTTCATCAATGTGCTCATTTACATTATCTCATATTTAATTGTATGCTGTCCTCTTATAATTAGTCTGAAATCTCAACCACAACAGTGAAATCCTTTGACTTTAGAAGTTGGTGGAGTGAGTGAATGATAGCTTTGTCATGGCTGAATAAAGACAGTTACATTTTTTAAATTACAATAGGATGGGTCTATGAAATGACATGAAGGATCATGTTTTTTTTTTTTTTTTTTAAATGGGGGATTAAACATGGCCTGGATTATTAGATGCCTTTCATCCAAATGAATTTCAATTCTTAATAACAGGTTTTCATATTCCATTGTGGACATTTTGTCACATCTAGAAATGACAAGGTCTTCAATCATCTGGCAAAGAATCTTAATTTGAAGAGAAAAATCTACTCCATAACTTCTTTCTGATTTAAAAAATGTTAAAGTAGAAATGGGTAGAGTGACTCATAAATTTCTCCAATGGGAAGAAAAATGCTAAAATTCTGCTCATTTTATACATTTTGTCTTATTTCTAGACTCAAATGAGACTGCTGTGTTTTTTTGGCTGACACAGAGATCTCCCAGAAGAGACATCTCCCTTACTCAGCAGCAACTGTGAAGCATACCAGATTGTCATGGCAATGACTGTGGAAAAGGAGGAACACAATATGGGATGTCTGTTCTATAAAGACCTGCTCAAAATGACGTGTTCTTGTTGCTGCATATGTTGCATTTTTTCATCTCATAAACAGTATTAATTATGTATCTTCTCTCTTCTCCTACATTCTCATAAATGAAATAAATCTGTATTATTCTACTTAGTCCCATAGCATAAAAGAAAAAAGTTCAGCCCCAAATTTCACTACCCACTCATTTGTTGCTTATTATTTAAAGGTATTAAGAACTACTCAGATTAGGTGCCAAAGTAGACTAATAATTTATATGGAAAAGAAAAAAAGACTCTGAATACGGTAACAGCATCACATGCTCAAAATTAACTATATTGTTCAAGAAATAACTCTCCAGAATGAGAAGCCTCATGAACCAAAGTCTTAATTAGTTAAGTCTACTGATTGCTAGTAGGTATCAGAACAATTCATTTCTGGTCAAGAATGGATAACAAAGTCAAGTATGCTAGTGTATTTGGTGAGAGAACTTTCTGATAAAATAGTCTGCTTTAGTGGTGCATGTAGAGATGAAAGAAGAAAAAAAGATGCTTATTGGAAGCTAATAATAATCGATCTATGACTGTATTACTAATTGTGTGTTTTATCAGAATAAGTGAAGTAAAATAGTTTACATAGATGATAGAACCTAGTGACCTAGTGAAATAGTTAAAAAATCTTAGTTCTGATATTCAGTAGCTGTAATCCAGGACAAATTACCAAACCCATATGAGATTTAATTTTTTCATCTGTAACAATCTGGCTAATAACACTCAGTTCAAAGAGCTGTTGAGAGGATTAACTTAGATGATGTATACAGAATGATTTTCAGTGCCTGGGAAACAAAGAATACACAGTAAGTGATGGCTGCTATTATAACTACTGTTATAATAATTATAATCATCATTGTTTTAGTCTTCATTTATAGAACTGGGAATTTAAGAACAGTCTAGTGAGTTTGATAGCCACTATAATTGGACAAAAAATAAAGTTTGTGATACTTTACCATCAGTTATTTCTAGTACAAGTGGAATGTGCCATTGTCGAACTTTTCAAGTTTACCTTGATAATAACACACAAAAGCATCTAAAGTGTCAAATACATTACATGTGCAAATATCAGAAGCACTCAATAAAAGGCACTTATCATCTACAACACAGTTATTAATAACAAATACAATTAAAAGTAAAGTTTGTGTATAAAGGCACATGTCCTTAACTGAATTTGTCTTCTCAGAACAGTATCCTTAATTCTGTCAAATGACACCATTAATCTTGTCACCAAACCCACAATTAGCCCAGACACCCTCACAACAATACATTAATCCTGAACCAACACCATATTACCATTCAAGTATATTTCTCTTTTCTTGATATGGTTTAGATGTTCATCATTCCTTCCTAGAACTATTATAACATCATATCAAATCACTTCCCTAAATAATTACAACAGAAATTGGGCGAGTCAATGGTCATTTACCCCCTTCTTCACTTGGATGTTATCCAAAGGCAACAAGGAGAAGTGGAAATAGAGTGCAAATGTAATCTTCTACAACATTAAGACATAAACCCTCCCGAACCACACAATCGATGAAAAAGCAGCTCAAAATAATGAAGATCCAACAGGTGGACAGGTGGAAGTGGCATGAAGGAAACCCCCTGCTTCTTAGGGAGAGCTGGCAGAAGGCACTTCTCCCACGGAAGAGTGTGCCACGTATGCAAGACCAAAATCCCTCCTTAGCAAACCCCAACAGGGTTTGTGGGCTGCTGGTGCTAAGAACTTCCCTATGCCTGGGTCTGTCTTGAGAAACAGGGAGTGAAGTCTAAGAAAGAGATCAGACAGAGAAGGCATTTTTTGCAAGGAGTAGTCTGTCTGACAATCATCTTTTCTGGGAGGATTATGGAACGATATTGGCTGGTACATGAAATAATTTTGTTCCTGACTACATAATTCACTCATTTTTATGGATTTGAATGGCATCAGAAATTGAATTTCCCACAAGCATCCTAAAATAAAGGTAACCTTTTAAAAAGGTAAACATTACAAAATCTGTTCCTTCTGCTTTAGACTCAGATTTTATGGAATTCATTTTTACAAAATGAAATCTATATCATACTTTCCAAGTGAGAACTTACCCAAAGATGCAGTGGTATGTGTATATTCATTTATGACAATATTTTCATTTAGGAATAAGTTCACACATATTCTAGGAACAGTATGGATTTAAGATCAAAATTAACTAATTTTTCATTTCTTTTGCAAAGAGTTTCTTCGATATTTATTCCAATTTGACTTATTATACTTTTAATACTTTTTCAGTTATTTAAATTTAAAAGTTAACATATATGTTAGTATATTTCAGACTTGAGAAATATTAAAATGATGGACAATTTTAACCATTCCAGTCACAGAAAGAAGCTACTGGTTTTATATCTTTGACGCATTTGTAGGAGAGATGTGTAATAAATGCCTCTTATTGAGTGTTTTCATCTGTAATCAGGCTTGTAATACAAAACCCACCAAAGAAAGGTTATAAACGGATCTTTTATTTACTTATCAATTATCTTTAGGCTGAATGCCAAGTGGACCAGTGCTACATTCAAGATGATACATAACAAAATGTTGTTGGTTCTATGCATGCTAAGTCACTTTAGTCTTATCTGACTCTGTATGACCCTACAGGGTTCATTTAATTAGAATTTTTTTTACAGTGTATTAAACTATAACAATTCACAACAACAACAAAAATCACTCATCTAGTACAAGTTTTTGGCCCTAGGAGAATATCCTTGTTTGAAGTTAGGAATTCATTCGATGAAGGAGAACTATGTATGTCTGTTTGTCAGACAGAACTTACACAAAGCACTGGGATGCAAGAAAGACTAAAGAGAATGAGAAACCCAGTCCTTAAGGAGTCTAAATTCTAGTCAAGAAGGGACGCTGTTCTCTCTGTGCTGTGATTTGAGAGATAAGAAGGAAAGCCCACTGTCCACAAAGCTCATCCGTGACTCTTACTGTCAAGTTCCCTAGGCCCGGAGCTTTTGGTGTGTCTTGGTATGCTTAGTCACTCAGTTGTGTCCAGCTCTTTGTGACCCTCTGGGCTGTACCCCCACCTGGCTCCTCTGTTCATGGGATTTTTCAGACAAGAATACTGGAATGGGTTGTCATTTCCAGGGGATCTTCCTGACCCAGGGATTGAACCCGGGTCTCTTGTGTCTCCTGCACTGCAGGTGGACTCTTCACCTGCTGAGCCACTGGGGAGGCTCATATCTTGGTAGTACAACAAAGTTTAAACAAAGTACTCTGTTCACAGAAGTTTGGTCCTAAATATTATTTGATGACTGGATGGTTAGATGAAAAGTGAATTTCCTTTTTGTGTTTCATTTTAGAAAAACAGGTAAACAAGCAACCTCTTTAAAATGCAAATATCCTGGAGGAGATAAGACATCAAGATATGAGCAAGAATGTACACGTTGGTGTGGTTTAATTTAAAGTTATATGTATGTATATTATGTATCTTGTATTCTTTGGGGATTAATATATTGAATTAGATTACTAAGCATTTAAATTCGATGATTAAAGTAGGAAGGCCAAGAATATGAGATTTTGAAATGTGAAGAATGCACAAGGAAGGCTAGAATTGTGTGGAATAGCAAATGTAAGGAAGTCTGGAGTGCCTGGGTGAGAGCTAAATGACTAGGAGGAGGATAAATGCACAAAAACGTGAGATGGGGTAGTTCCTGCTTTGCAAAAACTTTACCCATTTCACATTTGCTGGAGGCTGGCTTTTAAAGAGTTGATCTGCAAAAGGTTAAGCTTTAAAAAAAAAATTTTTTTTTAGCCATGAACCATGGTGTATGGAATTTCAGTTCCCTGATCAGGGATAGAACCCATACACTCTGAATTGGAAGCACAAAGTCTTAACCACTGGGCCACCAGAGAAATCTCAGTTCACAAGTTCTGGGCTCTGGCACAAGAGAACAGGGCTTTTCAAGGAGCTCCGGTAGGATAGGGGGTATCAAGCTGCCATTATCAACTTTGTTCTAGCCCAGGAGGGAGTCCCATATACAAGGAATGGAGAGATGGAGCCATCCTGTCCACTGAACTGTTCCCTTCAATTTAGAATTACACGGAAATGTGAAGATAAGCAATGAGACCAATTTTGGTTGAATCTTTCTACCTCCCTGAGTTCAAGTTCACAACCAGTTTAGTTCAGTGTTCTTTCTTGAAACACGTGGCTCAGGCGCCGAGGAGTAATGTGTCTAACAGAATCCCTCATTCAATTATCCTCACATCCTCAGTGAAGTGTTGCCTGACTTTTCCAAGCAGAATTACTAGCTTTCTCTTTTGGGTTTTCACTTATTATGTTGTAATGCAATTATCTGGGAGCTCTCTGAGGTAGGGGTCTCAAAAGAAGCCCTATCAATACATGTGGAGAAGGATAATATTTGAATACTAAGTATTAATATTAGTATTAATCAATGTGCTTAATGGACTTCTTGCCTCAGTGTTTCCTACTTTTCCAATCCGCTACTCCACCACCCACCAGCAACAAGGATATTCTAGTCTTTGCCCTTAAGGTAGTTATTAAGCAGAAATGCAAAGAGAAGACAAACAAATAGTTAATTCTTGATTTCCACATTAGAATTCTGAGGCTGAGGTCTAAGTAACAGTTTTGGAGAATAATACCGAGTAGGTTTTTCTCAACACTCTTCCTCACTCATTCCACCCCCTCCTCTCCAAATCCGTGGGTTAAGAGAGGCACGTGTAAGAGAATGGAGACAATCCCGAGTAGACTCCAAGGCTAAAAACTGGGGGGATCGGTGGGGGCAGGGAGGAAAAGCCAACTTGTTGGGAGAGTGACCTTGGTCTTGTGTCTTTTCTTCTAGAAACAAGCAGGTTTGCAGTAGCTCCATTGGCCAGCATGTCATGGGATCAACTGAGGAAAATAAACAGCCTGAGTCAGACAAAAAGCAGATTTTCTGGGTTTTCTGAGGTCTAGAAGTGGAATGGGAGAGCAGCCAACATTTCCAAAAGCCCTGAGTAAGAGAAAGACGTTTCCAGAGAGTGAGCACTACACAGAGTCTCCTGCGGTGCACACAGCATAAACAGCTCCATGTGCAGGCAGATGGGAACTGAACATACTAGACACTCTGGGGTGTCAGTCCTAAAGGAAATCAGCCCTCAATAGTCATTGGAAGAACTGATGCTGAAGCTGAAGCTCCAATACTTTGGCCACGTGATATGAAGAGCTGACTCATTGGGAAAGACCCTGATGCTGGGAAAGATTGAGGGCAGGAGAAAGGGTGACAGAGGCTGAAATGGTTGGAAGGCATCATCGACTCAATGGACATGCATTTGAACAAACTCCAGGAGCTGGTGAAGAACAGGGAAGCCTGGCGTGCTGCAGTCCATGGGCTCACAAGAGCCAGATATGACTCAGACATGGCTGATAACAACTGGGAGGTGATCACCAAGAACCACACAGAACCATATTCTTCTCAAAGGATGCCATGTGGGCCTGTGCCTATTGAGACCAAGCTTTCTCCTTCTCCTTAGGCTTTGAAGTGCAACTTGAAGGAGAAATCGGGGGAATTATAATTTTACTGATTTATCATAAAATCCACTGAGAGAATCCTGAGGTAAGAGAGCCAGATTATGGAGAGACAAAAATTAATAATAACAACATAAAATTATATAGCCTTTATATGGATCAGAAACTGTTCTAAGACCACGGGATGGATAAAACCATTTTCTCCTCAGAATTCTGTGAGGTAGGCAACAGTCTTTCACATAATTTACAGACAAAGAAACCGAAGCTTTGAGAGTTCCCAGAGTGGCCCAGTGTAAACGGCAGACCTAGGATTTGAACCAGCAGTCTGTGCTCACAAACTGCACCCCAGCGTATGTGGACACTGGAGGGCCAAATTCCTTGCCTCTGGTAAACGTGCACTGAATGTAAAAATCAATGAGTGAATAGTTGTATCTTGGATTTCTTTCATGTTGTACTATAGTTCAAGGTCATTTAATATGGCTCTTTTACAAATGGCTAAATTACAAATTTAAGTTCTTTCATCTGAAAGGCCAATATTATTGTAATATACATTTTTATTATTTCTTATTAAATAGTATAGCCGATATCATGTGAAATACCAGGCTGGATGAAGCAAAAGCTGGAAGCAAGACTGCCGAGAGAAATATCAATAAGCTCAGATATGCAGATGATATCATCCTTATGGCAGAAAGCAAAGAGGAACTAAAGAGCCTCTTGATGAAGATGAAAGAGGAAAGAGAATAAGCTGCCTTAAAACTCAACATTTAAAAAAATGAAGATCATGGAATCCTCATGGAATCTTCTTCATGGAATCTGGTCCCATCACTTCATGGCAAATAGATAGTGAAACAATGGAAACAGTGACAGACTTTATTTTGGGGGGCTCTAAAATCACAGTGTGGTAACTGCAGCCATGAAATTAAAAGATGCTTGCTCCTTGGAAGAAAAGCTATGACAAGCCTAGACAGTGTATTAAAAAGCAGAGACATCACTTTGCCAGCAAAGGTCCATATAGTCAAAGCTATGGTCTTTCTAGTAGTCATGTATGGATGTGACAGTTGGACCATAAAGAAAGCTGAGCATCGAAGAATTGATGCGTCTGAAGTGTGGTGTTGGAGAAGACTCTTAAGAGTCCCTTGGACTGCAAGGAGACCAAACCAGTCAATCCTAAAGGAAATCAATCTTGAATATTCACTGGAAAGGCTGATGCTGAAGCTGAAGCTCCAATACGGTGGCCACTAGATGTGAAGAGCTGACTTACTGGAAAAGACCCAGATGCTGGGAAAGATTGAGGGCAGAAAGAGAAGGGGACGACAGAGGACGAGATGGTTGGATGGCATCACCGACTCAATGGACATGAGTTTGAGCAAGCTCTAGGAGTTGGTGAAGGACAGGAAACCCTGGTGTGCTGCAGTCCATGGGGTCACAAAGAGTCAGACACAACTGAGCGACTGAACAACAACATATTTAATTTACAGTATTATATTAGTTTCAGATGCACAACAGAGTGAATCAGTATTTTTATAGATTACACTCCATTTAAAATTATCATAAAATATTGGCTGCACTCCATGTGCTGAACATTATTCCTTGTATATTATTTTTTTATACATAGTAGCTTGTATGTATGGAGAAGGCGATGGCACCCCACTCCAGTACTCTTGCCTGGAAAATCCCATGGACGGAGGAGGCTGGTAGGCTGCAGTCCTTGGGGTCGCTAAGAGTTGGACACAACTGAGCGAATTCCCTTTCAATTTTCACTTTCATACATTGGAGAAGGAAATGGAAACCCACTCCAGTGCTCTTGCCTTGAGAATTCCAGGGATGGGTGAGCCTGGTGGGCTGCCGTCTATGGGGTCACACAGAGTCGGACATGACTGAAGCGACTTAGCAGCAGGAGCAGCAGCAGTAGCTTGTATGTAATATATTTTAAAATAAATATCTTGCATGTAAACATTTTAGGTTAAGGCATGAATGGAGCTTGTTTTTGCTGTTATTTTACTTAAGCCCTACTGACTCATTTTCCCTAGCCTAAGTCTGATTTTGAGATATGCTGCTTTATTTTTCCTTACCTCTTATTCACTTCACCTACTAAAATTACCTCTTATTCAGTCTAATGACTTTTAATCCTTACCTACCTAAGTAATCCATTTGCTAAGAACTGTTAGTTTCTAATATCTATCTACTGTATTATACAGAGGATGCTTGACTTTTTACAATATATTTCTTAACATAATAAATATGCCTTTATAGAACTATCTGGTGGTAAGCATAAAGCTAAAACACCAAAGTGTTTAACTATATAAACATTTTAAGTTTTAAGTTCCAAAGAAGTTTATGCAAGATAAACAGAATCACAGGGAGAGTAATTTACCTAAGAAAGAAGGAACATGCCCCTCTCAAAACACCCATCTCCTCCAGTGATCAGCTCTCTATTGTCAGGGCAGATAAAACATGAATTGGCCCTCAGAAGATGGTGATGATGTAGACAGACTTGGAGGAGAAAGGACAGTATTGAAGAAAAGGAATAGAACATGAGCAAAAACAAACACTCATTGCAGAAGCGAGGTGAATGAACATACTCCCTGAATCCTGGGTGACGGGGTGTGTCTACACATACACACATAACAGAGATATGTATAGGTGTTCATTTTTAAGTACTTTAATATTTGACTGAAGAAATCAAATGGGGCAGGCTTGCAATGTGATGGCCATGTTTTGCAATCAGTCAGAGCGGAGGGCTGCCTGCTCCCTCTGGAGGGGTGGTGTTCTGTTTTCACTGCTCCTAGCTAGCCTTTTTCATTCATTAGTGATGCTAGCCTGGAAACTATAAGCCTGTGATTTGTCATCCCAGAGTGGTGGATCTCAATTTGGCATGTTGCAAATTTTAGGGAACTGCTGAAAACACAAATACTTGGGCATCATCTCAGACTAAGAATCCCTCAGAGTGGGGCTTGCACTGAGTATTTTCTTATGTTGAGAAAGGTTGAGCACCACTTCCTACAAGGTCTTTATTGCTGGGATTAAGGCAATTCTTTATTATTATTTTTCTGCACACTGCTGCTGCTGTTAAGTCGCTTCAGTCATGTCTGACTCTGTGCGACCCCATAGATGGCAGCCCACTAGGCTCCTCTGTCCCTGGGATTCTCCAGGCAAGAATACTAGAGGGGGTTGCCATTTCCTTCTCCAATGCATGAAAGTGAAAAGTGAAAGGGAGTTGCTCAGTCGTGCCTGACTCTTAGAGACCCCATGGATTGCAGCCTACCAGGCTCCTCTGTCCATGGGATTTTCCAGGCAAGAGTACGGGAGTGGGCTGCCATTGCTTTCTGCATACTAGTACTTCTTAATTTGGCTGTGCATCAGAGTTGACTAGGGCACTTAAAATTTTTTTTGATGCAAGGGCCCCACTCTTAGAAATTCAGGTTTAATTAGTATGAGGGGGACAGGCATTCTTAATTTAAAAAAAAACCCTAATTTTAATAGACAGCCAATATTGAGATCACTGATGTGGGAAGTGAAAGCCACAGAAGGACTCTGAGCAAAATTACATGAAGAAGGTTGGGATATTTATCCTAGGTTTGAACTGCAGGGTGCTAAGGTCAGAGAAAAGAAAGTAAGAAGGTTATTATGCTAGTTTAGGTTTATGTGCATAGGGACTGAACCAGGGGTATGGTATAGAAATAAGATGGAAAGGGAAAGAATCCATGGAATAAATATTGTGAAGATGCATGTTATTGTTACAGAGTAGTAAGCTTTCCCTTATAATTTCCTAATTTCACATCAGCCTTGAAAGAAGTTTGAAACCTGACATCAAGCTGCTTGAATTATCTAAAAACCAAAAAGCCCTCACTGAGAATTTAGTCTGAAGTAGCACTGGGCTGGTAATTTCCTTAAGCACTTCACACAGGCAAACACACATCCCTCTGGAGAAATCCAGAAACCATTTGGGCAATCCTCAAAGAACTGCCTTTAGTGAAGTTTCAAAAAATTTGGCTTCATGGTCAAAAATCAAAAACATATGGGAAACAAGGAATCATAAAAAGAAAAAAGACAGCAGACCCACAAAAGTTTCAGATATTGGAATTATCAAACATGGAATATAAAAGTTGTATGTTTGAAGTGTTTTTTAAAAAGGGACTAAATATGTAAAGTGAAAGCTGCTCAGTTGTGTCTGACTCTTTTCAACCCAAGGAATATACAGTCCATGGAATTCTCTAGACCAGAACACTGGAGTGGGTAGCCTTTCCCTTCTCCAGGGGATCTTCCCAACCCAGGGACCAAACCCAGGTCTGCTGCGCTGCAGGCAGATTCATTACCAGCTGAGCCACAGGAGAAGCTCAAATATATGAAGAGCAGGGGATTATTAAAAATGACCAAAGAGTATTGAACAAGTAACAGAAAGAACTTTGAGTGATGAAAAATAAAATGATTGAAATTAAGGGAGAACTAGTAATCTCAGAGATAAAGCTAAAGAAAACATCCAGGAACTAGAAAATAGAATCAAAAGACATAGAAAGGATGAAAGAAAGATTAAGAAATAGATGATCAGAAAAATCAAGACACAGAACACCAAAAAGAGAGAGAATGAGGCAGAGGCAATATTTGCAGATATAATAGTGAATATTTTCCAGAAGTGATGAAACACATCAATTCAAAGATTTACAAATTCTAACAAATCCCAAGTAAGCTAAAGAAAGAAATCCATTCCTGCACATAGGTGAAAGTGAGGCACACCAAAGACAAAGACAAGATCTTCAAAGTAGCTAGAGAGAAAAGTCTGATTAAGTAATTTCTCCATAGCAAAATGGGGAAGCCCCAGTGGCTCAGTAGTAGAGAATCTACCTACAATGCAGGAGATGGAGTCATGGGTTCAATCGCTAGGTCAGGAAGATCACCTGGAGAAGGAAATGGTAACCCACTCCAGCCTTCTTGCCTGGAAAATCCCATGGACAGAGGAGCCAGATGGGCTATAGTTGGATGTGACTTAATGACTAAAACAACAACCACCATAGCAAAGTAAAGCTGAAAGGATTTAATCTCAACCTAGAATTGCATACTCAGAAAAGATATTCTTAAGAACAATGGAGAAATAAAAGATAATTTCAGATGAGTTTGCTACAAACACTCCCACTAAAAGCAACTTTTTAGGCAAGGAAAGGTCTAATGTACTCAACCATTAAAAGGAATACATTTGAATCAGTTCTAATGAGGTGGATGAAACTGGAACCTATTATACAGAGTGAAGTAAGCCAGAAAGAAAAACACCAATACAGAATACTAACACATATATATGGAATTTAGAAAGATGGTAATGATAACCCTGTATGCGAGATAGCAAAAGAGACACAGATGTATAGAACAGTCTTTTGGGCTCTGTGGGAGAGGGAGAGAGTGGGATGATTTGGGAGAATGGCACTGAAACATGTATAACATCATATATGAAACGAGTTGCTAGCCCAGGTTCAATGCATGATACTGGATGCTTGGGGCTGGTGCACTGGGACGACCCAGAGGGATGGTATGGGGAGGGAGGAGGGAGCAGGGTTCAGGACTAAAAAAGTAAAAAAAAAAAAAAGGCAAGAGGGAATAATGGGCAAGGAAAGAGAAAAATATATGGGTAAGTTTATATATTAAAATCACCAGGGTAATTATTTTTAAAAGTCAACAATTAGTAGACAGCAGTATGGAATGAAAGAAATATTAAGAATAGCAATTACTTTGGTATGCAGACATTTGCAGTGAGTTTTTATTAATAAAATGTTCTCATTTGTACATTTCAGTATTAAAGTATTTAAAATGAATGTGTAATGTTCACAAAGAAGTTACATATTATTCTTTCTTTCCTTTTCTCTGTTGTAATCCTAAAGCAAATTTTATTTGATTAATAGCTACTGTTAAGTCCCGAGCAGGCAAGGACTGTATACATGAATTTTTCCTTACAGTTGCATCCTCAATGCTTATTCCACTGCTCAAGAATTATTGAATGAATGAACAACCTCATACCGACTGCATATGCAACTTTCGTTAGGTTGAATGATGGCCCCCTCAGGAGATCTCCACATTCTGATCCTTGAAACTTGTGAATATTACTTTGTTGTTGTTCAGTTGCTAAATTGTGTCTGATTCTTTGTGACATCATGGACTGCAGCACACCAGGTTTCCCTGTCCTTCACTATCTCCTGGAGTTTGCTCAAATTCATGTTCATTGAGTCAGGGTTGTCATCCAACCATGCCATCATCCTCTGAAGGCAATGGCATCCCACTCTAGTACTCTTGCCTGGAAAATCCCATGGATGGAGGAGCCTGGTAAGCTGCAGTCCATGGGGTCGCTGAGGGTCGGACACGACTAAGTGACTTCACTTTGACTTTTCACTTTCATGCATTGGAGAAGGAAACGGCAACCCACTCCAGTGTTCTTGCCTGGAGAATCCCAGGGACGGGGGAGCCTGG
Organism: Oreotragus oreotragus; assembly: GCA_006410675.1. Classification (NCBI taxonomy): domain Eukaryota; kingdom Metazoa; phylum Chordata; class Mammalia; order Artiodactyla; family Bovidae; genus Oreotragus; species Oreotragus oreotragus. The sequence goes on from SJYX01024684.1 coordinate 102,831, forward strand.
TGGGCTGCCGTCTCTGGGGTCGCACAGAGTCGGACACAACTAAAGTGACTTAGCAGCAGCAGCAGCAGGAAATCTCCACACATTCTGATCCTTGAAACGTATGAATATTACCTTGTTGTTGTTCAGTTGCTAAATTGTGTTTGACTCTGTGAAATCACCTTTGTGCAGCACACCAGGTTTCCCTGTCCTTCACTATTTCCTGGAGTTTGCTCAAATTCATGTTCATTGAGTCAGGGGTGTCATCCAACCATGCCAT
>SJYX01024684.1:114229-148817 GCA_006410675.1 Oreotragus oreotragus
GGAATGCTAAAGTAGGAAGTCAAGAAACACCTGGAGTAACAGGCAAATTTGGCCTTGGAATGCGGAATGAAGCAGGGCAAAGACTACCAGAGTTTTGCCAAGAAAATGCACTGGTCATAGCAAACACCCTCTTCCAACAACACAAGAGAAGACTCTACACATGGACATCACCAGATGGTCAACACCGAAATCAGACTGATTATATTCTATGCAGCCAAAGATGGCGAAGCTCTATACAGTCAACAAAAAAAAAGACCAGGAGCTGACCGTGGCTCAGATCATGAACTCCTTATTGCCAAATTCAGACTTAAATTGAAGAAAGTAGGGAAAACTGCTAGACCATTCAGGTATGACCTAAATCAAATCCCTTACGATTATCCTCCCCATGGGTCTTCTATCTCAGTAAATAGCACCTACGTTTATCCAAAATCTTTAAAATATATCCTGATTACTTCTTACATCTATTCCCATTACTTTAGTCAAACCACCACCAGATTTATCTAGATTATTGTAACAGCTGTCTGCATTCATTCAGGTAGGGTGATTGCATTAAAAAATGGATTAAAAAATGTATAATAGGGCATGTCAAAATAATAGGCAAGTGGGAAGATCAAAAGGGCAGCCCTTTTCATCAGGGGTCAATCCAATGACCCAACCAAAACAGTCACTATCAGCCTTAACAAGTGCCTTCCATGTCTGCCTTTCCAAAAAGAAAGAGAATGTGGTGGAATGTTGGGACATTTTTATAGTCCGGGCCTGGAAGTGGTCCACATCACTTCTGCTTATGTTTCCCTGGCTAAGACCAGTTATGCAGACACACCAAACTGTGGTGGAAACTAGAAAATGTGGTCTAACTGTATTCCCTCCATAAGATAAAGACATTTTGGAGAAAAGCTAACCATCTCTTCCATACTGCCTCATTCTAGAAATCTGGCTCTCGGGTCGCAATTCTGAAGTTGGGGAAACAATTTCTCCTTTAAAAGAGTTCTTGTTAAAACCAAGAACTGGCCAGAGTAGGTGAAAGAGGCAGTTGTATAAGGATTGTGTCTAATTTCAGAGTGGAAATATTTGACTGAAGGAAGAAGCCTTGAGAGGTGCCACCTAAAGTAGTAATTTTATGCTAAATCAGATAAGTGGCAATCTACAGGCTACTAACAGAGGTTTATTAGAATGGGATTTTCTAAAGAAGTATGTGTGGGCCCAGTTTCACTTATATAACAGGAAAACACTTTGGAGGAGGAGGTGAAAATATACACTGAATCACAGAGAGATAATCAATTAAATGGAGAAGGCAATGGCATCCCACTCCAGCTCTCTTGCCTGGAAAATCCCATGGACAGAGGAGCCTGGTGGGCTGCAGTCCACGGGGTCGCTAAGAGTCGGACACGACTGAGCGACTTCACTTTCACTTTTCACTTTCATGCACTGGAGAAGGAAATGGCAACCCACTCCAGTATTCTTGCCTAGAGAATCCCAGGAACGGGGGAGCCTGGTGGGCTGCCGTCTATAGATGTGTATAAGAGACAGATGCCAAAGCNACTTTCATGCACTGGAGAAGGAAATGGCAACCCACTCCAGTATTCTTGCCTAGAGAATCCCAGGAACGGGGGAGCCTGGTGGGCTGCCGTCTATCGGGTCGCACAGAGTCGGACACGACTGAACTGACTTAGCGGCAGCAGCAATCAATTAAAGAAGAGTTGTAGTTTTTTTTTTTTTCTGATGGGGGAAAAATGCCAACAAAAGTTCTAAACTAAGTTTCTAGAAGTCAATCCATTATTTTCACATTGATATGGACAGCTTCTAGTATATGAATAGAGGGAAGAGAATCAAAGTGATTTTGATTCTGATGTTGAAGGGACAGAGTATTTTAGGGGATATTGATGCTAAGAGCACTTTTTTGCTTTGTCTACATCCCACAGAGAAAGTTATCAGAAGTCAAGAACTGAAAAGATGTGATTTCAATGGAGGCAACACAGCAAGGAAGACAAAATAGGATTCTGGGCAATAAATCTTTTTCCACTCTGTAAATACCCCCCTTACAATATAAAGGCTCTTTAAAGAAATAAGACAACAAAGCTTTCAGAAGGGACTTGATACATTATTTATGAATTTATCAAGTGAAAAAAACACCCACTCAGACATTTTAATAAAGACTTTCAACTAATGTATCTAATTTTATTGGTATTAAAAAAAAGCCAATTATGAACTGGAAAGTTACTGTTTGTTAAACTGCTATACAGCTTTCTGCAAATAGAATATTTACAAACCACTTGGAATCACTTTCCCAAAGTTTCAGTTTCTGAAGGTCAAATAACTATGTAACTGCTTAATAAAGAAGCAAAGAAGTACCTCTAAATATCTCCCAGCTCTGATGGGCTTATATGCTGCTCCTTAGGTGAGGTATTAGCAAAGCTTATTTATTTTCATTTCCAAGGCTTTTATTTGCTCATTCCCTTGTGGTAAAGCTGATTTCCATGATGATTCCCTTCTTAATTTTAATACCCTTTTTACTCATCATATAGACATAAGAATTTTCCATAAAATAATGAAATCCTTGCAAAGGAAATGAAGACAAGTCAGAGAATAAAGTAAACTAGCTCCTTTTTTTTTTTTCAATTAATTGATCCACTGTCATGTGCATATAAGATTTTTTTTAAACCTAAGAAAATAAGGTTAATTAACATAAAAAAGCCTCACTCCTCTAGATGCTGAATTTTGTATTTTACCCATGCTGCCTTAAGTGCCTTGATTTCCCAGTAATGACCTAGTTCTCCTAATGAGGAACATTAACCCCTGGCTGTAGCTGTCCAGGACTTAATTGTCAACTGCAGCTGAAATAGGAGAGTTTGCCGATCAGCAGGTATGCGGTATATTAACTCATGTCATTTCAACCCCTAATAAATAAATCTGTTGCTAAGGCAACAGGAAGATCAGCTCTATCAGTATTCTCCCCTCCCAGTAACCAGCTCCCCCCACCTTCCTCTTTTGGAGGAAACTGCCTTTCACACCAAGCTTAGGAAAAAAGAAGGAAATTAACTACATGTAACCATAATTAGAAGTAACATCATTTCTCATCTTAGAAACATATCTAAATTAATAAAAGAGGACAGCAAAGAGAGAAATGCTTTTGACTAAGATCACGATAAATTATTTCCTTCAACAGGAGATAGGCACTCTGAGGTACACATGTGAGCAAGAACAAATCTCAAACAGTTCGTCTCTTTGTGTTTCTGAAATTTCTCCTTCTTTTGTTTAACCAACAAATGATGCTAGCCTGAATACTGCTGAAATAGCTAATTAGTTGCATAGCCAATAAAGATGATACAAGGGGAAAACCTTACATAATTTATAATAGTTGTTGCTATTCTACCTTGGAATTCTTTGGTATGATCGAGTTTAAAAAAAAAAAAAAGAAATAAAAATCTGGTCACCGAACCTTAGTCTGAGTAATCTAAAGCTATTGAATCTCATTCACTTGAGATTGTAAACAGAAATTTAGAAAGTAATTTCAATGGATTATATTTACATGATTTATACATCTTGATTATGGCAGAGGGATAGGTGAAAAAATAATTTATAAGGATCTCTCCTTCCAGATTTATTTTTTGATAATAAGTAAGAAATTACTTTGGTTTTGGCCACTTTGAAACTTTCTTCCAAAAACCCATCACTTCACTTTTGTATACTACTCTTCTGTTAAAATTTAACAAAATTCTGAATCACATTTACAACTTCTATAAAGGCATTTCATTAAAAAACCTAAACCAAAAACAAATGAAAGCATGCTTTGTAAAAGTAATGCTGATCTCATGGCCATCTCCCCCTATCACTCAGTTCATCTAATTCCTCTTTCTGGCCAGGACACTTGTCCTCAACTGGACGAACTGAGCCAGTAAAAGTCAATCATCAAAGAGTTCCTTTCTAATTCATCACCATTAACTAAGTTGAGTAACATAAACTAAGTCTCCTACATGCCAGGTATTCTGGCGAGATACTATAGAAAAGGTCTCCTCAAACAAAGAAACAAGCAAAAAGTTTATGTTTCTGTCCTGGAGGACCTTAGGATCTAAAATGACATCATTTACAATGTGAAATGAGTTGGGCTAGGAGGTAGTGTGAAAAGTGCAAAGCTTTGTTACACATTTAAGTGGTGCAGTGGATTGCACAGTGCCATTGCTGCATGGAAATTCACAATCAGGGGAACTTAAATCAAGGCAAATGTCCAGGGAAGGCAGAGGATTTCAGGGCATCTCTAAAGAGCAACACGAAAGATATTACTCCAGAATGGGGGAGGAAACAGTGGGCTGAATGAAAAGAAGCCATGTCAATTTGGAGAAAGGAAAGGAAAAATATATTTAATTTAATGTAATAAATAAACACACACAGTCATATATAAGACATAAATATGTGAAACAAAGAAATAATCTACCTACTTACCTACACATCCATTCACCCACTCATCCACCTATGTATCTGTATCATCCAGCTATCTACTTCATAATTCATTCACTCCTGACCTGTGGTGCTAAGTAAATAAGTTTGGTATAAGAATTTCTTCAAAAAGGTTGTGATAGAGGGAAGCAAAGGCAGATATGAGCCTTGAGCAGGTGAAGATGACTTTCATAAACACACCACAATCAAATAGCATCTTGTGCAGCAATTAGTATGTTTAAGACATGAGTCAAGTTTAAAGAATTTTTTAACCTTGTTAGGCAGGAAATGTTAACCAGAGCTTAAATTTTTGATATTCTAGAGATAACACCACCTAGACAGTAATGACTGTAAGTGGAAGTTCTTTATGCTGAAATACTGTGTAAGGTCAGGAAGCAACAGTTAGAACTGGACATGGAACAATAGACTGGTTCCAAACTGGAGAAGGAATACATCAAGGCTGTTTATTGTCACCCTGCTTATTTAACTTATATGCAGAGTACATCATGAGAAAAGCTGGGCTGGAAGAAGCACAAGCTGGAATCAAGATTGCCAGGAGAAATATCAGTAACCTCAGATATGCAGATGACATCACCCTTGTGGTGGTTTTCCTGTGGTCATGTATGGATGTGTGAGTTGGACTGTGAACAAGGCTGAGTGCCGAAGAATTGATGCTTTTGAAGTGTGGTGTTGGAGAAGACTCTGGAGAGTCCCTTGGACCGCAAGGAGATCCAACCAGTCCATTCTAAAGGAGATCAACCCTGGGATTTCTTTGGAAGGAATGATGCTAAAGCTGAAACCAGTACTTTGGCCACCTCATGCAAAGAGCTGACTCATTGGAAAAGACTCTGATGCTGGGAGGGTTTGGGGGCAGGAGAAGGGAATGACCAAGGATGAGATGGCTGGATGGCATCACTGACTCGATGGACGTGAGTCTGGGTGAACTCCAGGAGATGGTGATGGACAGGGAGGCCTGGCGTGCTGTGATTCATGGGGTCGCAAAGAGTTGGACACGACANAGTCCCTTGGACTGCACGGAGGTCTAACCAGTCCATTCTGAAGGAGATCAACCCTGGGATTTCTTTGGAAGGAATGATGCTAAAGCTGAAACCAGTACTTTGTCCACCTCATGCAAAGAGCTGACTCATTGGAAAAGACTCTGATGCTGGGAGGGTTTGGGGGCAGGAGAAGGGAATGACCAAGGATGAGATGGCTGGATGGCATCACTGACTCGATGGACGTGAGTCTGAGTGAACTCCAGGAGATGGTGATGGACAGGGAGGCCTGGCGTGCTGTGATTCATGGGGTCGCAAAGAGTTGGACACGACAGAGCAACTGAACTGAACTGAACTGAAAGAAGAACTAAAGAGCCTCTTGATGAAAGTCAAAGTGGAGAGTGAAAAAGTTGGCCTAAAGCTCAACATTCAGAAAACGAAGATCATGGCACCTGGTCCCATCACTTCATGGGAAATAGATGGGGAAACAGTGGAAACAGTGTCAGACTTTATTTTGGGGGGCTCCAAAATCACTGCAGATGGTGACTGCAGCCATGAAATCAGAAAATGCTTACTTCTTGGAAGATAAGTTATGCCCCATCTAGAAAGCATATTAAAAAGCAGAGACATTACTTTGTCAACAAAGGTCCATCTAGTCAAGGCTGTGGTTTTTCCAGTGGTCATGTATGGATGTGAGAGTTGGAATGTGAAGAAAGCTGAGAACCAAAGAACTGATGCTTTTGAACTGTGGTGTTGGAGAAGACTCTTGAGAGTCCCTTGGACCGCAAGGAGATCCAACCAGTCCATTCTGAAGGAGATCAGCCCTGGGATTTCTTTGGAAAGAATGATGCTAAAGCTGAAACTCCAGTACTTTGGCCACCTCATGCAAAGAGCTGACTCATTTGAAAAGACTCTGATGCTGGGAAAGATTGAGGGCAGGAGGAGAAGGGGACGACAGAGGATGAGATGGTTGGATGGCATCACCGACTCAATGGATATGGGTTTGGGTGGACTCCAGGAGTCGGTGACGGACAGGGAGGCCTGGCGCACTGCGGTTCATGGGGTCACAAAGAGTCGGACATGACTAAGCGACTGAACTGAACTGAACTGAACTGAATGTGTAAGAAAGTTAAAAACAGCCCAAGATGCAATGAGAAACTAAATCATTTCTCTAAACTGAATCTGTAATCATTTTCATATGCACAATTTGAAATTTACTTAGAAAGGGATCTACGAATAGAATTTTGGAAATTATATATGAGGATTTTGTAAGGCTATTTTTTTGACCATGAATTTCCCAGTATTTATTTGCCTACTAATTAAGAATCCTGGACTAGGCTCCCAGAGATACATCTGATAGTACTGTTAGGAGACAAAACTATTTGGTGTTGTAACATATAATCATTTAAGCCAGGTATTTCATTACAATTTTTTAAAGATTCTAGCAAAATTCTCTAGGGAGATTTTTTTTTTCTAAAATACCAGAGTTCACTTGAAATTCTTTACAGACAAAAACAGACAATAAGATAAACACTTCTAGGCAAAGACATATAACTTAAGAAAACTTGTCACTGAATTAGGAATAACTATAATCAACCAGAAAGATCTTTATTATTCACATGAGCTTTGGTTGTCCAGTTGACGGATAAATACAGAATTGGTTAGAAAACCCATTCAAAGGGCAGATACACAATTCCATTCAAAGGGCAGATACTCATTATTCCTTCAGTTCAGTTCAGTCGCTCAGTCGTGTCCGACTCTTTGCGACCCCATGAATCGCAGCACGCCAGGCCTCCCTGTTCATTACCATCTCTCAGAGTTCACTCAGACTCATGTCCATCGAGTCCGTGATGCCATCCAGCCATCTCATCCTCAGTCATCCCCTTCTCCTCCTGCCCCCAATCCCTCCTAGCATCAGAGTCTTTTCCAATGAGTCAACTCTTCGCATGAGGTGGCCAAAGTAATGGAGTTCATTATTCCTAGTCGATCTTAAACTTGATTACTTACAGTAACTAGCTATAAGGCTGATATTCCTTAAGTTAAGGATATTTAACTGAGAAGATTCCCTGGAGTAGAAAGTGGCAACTCACTCCAGTATTCTTGCCTGGAAAATTCCCTGGATGGAGGAGCCTGGCAGGCTACAGTCCATGGGGTCACAGAAATGGAAATGACGGAGCACAAACACAGCTGAGAAGTAACTCAGTTATTTCAGGGCTCCTGGAAAGCATGTATGGAACCATCTTTTTAGAGATTAAGACAAGTAAGATGGATTCTCACAGGTCTGAGAAAGCTTGGTAGGGTGTGCAGAAAGGCAGATGGCCAGACCATGTGACCATCTTTTCCAGAACTATAATTCTGTGAGGATCATTTCTCCCTTAGAAAAACAGATTTCAATGTAACACGGAAATAGCACAAAGAACACGGGTATCCAAAAGGCGGTACTTTGTCTCTCTGTTCACATTCTGCTGTAGCACCTGAAGCATTCTATTCTACATATTCCAATGACCTGTAAAACCTGAAAGATTTAAAGCAATCTACTTACCAGACTTTTCTCAAGCTATCTGAGCAACAAGAAAACCAGGATAATTTACCTTGGGCTGGAAAGCATAACATCCGATCATCCAATACAAATCCTTTGAGAAGATGGTCATTAATTTTGTTTGTAATACTGTATTTTTAAACCTCAGAGAATCAAATAGTGAAAAAAGTAATTTATTTTACTCTCAAGTAATAAAGCATCATCTTCCATTTTATATCAATCATCTGTCTTCAGTTAGAAATCTCCCAAATTACTCAAAATGTAGTATTGTCAAATTCTTTCAATGTTATAGCACATGATTTACCCAAGTATCCTTCCAACCTGCTTTTATTTCTTGATGACTGGGCCTTTTCCTTTGCAAATTTACATCCTTAACCATTATCAACATCGCATAAATTTGTTTTATCATTACTTGATGGAAAATACGGCAAATATCATATGGCTCATAAACATTTTGCTTTAAGTAGAAGCTCAGACAATTTCCCCACTTTCCAAGTGACAAGGTCATGGTGGAACTTACAACTATTGCTATTCTAACAATTTCAAACGCCTCACCTGCCATCACAGGCCACTTCCACCTCACCTTCCTCAACTAGAACATACCCAGGTATGAAACACTCACAGAGGCTTCAGGATCAAAACAGAAGTTCCTATATCCAGGAACTCTCTCATGGCTTCCTAATTCTTGAGCCCACACTGAGAAAATTCTGTTTGAGAAAATTTTCTTCTATATCATCAACACTTGTTTGCTATCAACTGGTTAACCTAGATGTTAATATTAATATGTTAACATTTAGGACAATAAAAATTAGCCTATGAGAAGTAAAACTGAGGCAATTCCAATGACTGATACCAGACATACATCACTATCCATTCCATTCGACAGTGGTTCTCAAAGGGTAGTCTGTGAATTCTTGGGGTATTCAAGACCCTTTAATGGAGTCTGCAAAGTCAAGCAAGCTTCCTAATAATACTAAGATATAATTTGCCTTTTTCACTGTATTGACATTGCTGTGATACTAAAAAACTGACAGGTAAAACAGTTGATGCCTTAGGGCAATGGCAATCAGTCAGTGTATTTTCTCTCCTTTTTAAATACTTATTTGGCTGTGTTGGGTCTTAGCTGTGGCACACGGGCTTCTCTATTTGTGGTGTGTGGGCTCAGGAACTGCCGTGTTAGGGCTTAGATGCCCCCTCACATGTGGGTTCTTAGTTCCTCAACCAGGGATTGAATCCACGTCCCTTGCACTGGAAGGAGTGTTCTTAACCATTGGAGCACCAGTATACTCCCCCAGTCACCATTTTTTTTTGTTTTGTTTTGTTTTTTTTTTTAATTTAATTTTTTTTGTATTTATTTTTTTACACGAACTCCCAAACATGAACCCCCCTTTGTTTTGTTTTTTAGTCTTTGAATGTTGAGTTGTTAAAAATTTATTTTTAATTGAAGGATAATTGCTTTATAATATTGTATTGGTTTCCCAGTCACTGTATTTTTAACCAACTGCGTTTGCAGTAAAAGAGAACAAAACATCAGTTTCACTCAAAAACACCCTTGAAGAGGCATTAAAATTGCTAATTTTATTAAATTTCATCTTTTCAAGATACTTCTTTTAATATTGCATGATAAAATTGGAAATACCCATAAAGCACCTTTGTATACCAAGGTTTGGTTCAGTTCAGTTCAGTCACTCAGTCGTGTCCGACTCTGCGACCCCATGAATCGCAGCACACCAGGCCTTCCTGTCCATCACCAACTCCTGGAGTTCACTCAAACTCATGTCCATTGAGTCCGTGATGCCATCCAGCCATCTCATCCTCTGTCGTCTCCTTCTCCTCCTGCCCCTAATCCCTCCCAGCATCAAGGTCTTTTCCAATGAGTCAACTCTTTGCATGAGGTGGCCAAAGTATTGGAGTTTCAGCCTCAACACCAGTCCTTCCAATGAACACCCAGGACTGATCTCCTTTAGGATGAACTGGTTGGACCTCCTTGCAGTCCAAGGGACTCTCAAGAGTTTTCTCCAACCCACAGTTAGAAAGTATCAATTCTTTGGTGCTCAGCTTTCTTCACAGTCCAACTCTCACATCCATACATAACCTCTGGAAAAACCATAGCTTGACTAGACAGACCTTTGTTGGCAAAGTAATGTCTCTGCTTTTCAATATGCTATCTAGGTTGGTCATAACTTTCCTTCCAAGGAGTAAGCATCTTTTAATTTCATGGCTGCAGTCACCATCTGCAGTGATTTTGGAGGCCCCCAAAATAAAGTCTGCCACTGTTTTCACTGTTTCCACATCTATTTCCCATGAAGTGATGGGACCAGATGCCATGATCTTCGTTTTCTGAATGTTGAGCTTTAAGCCAGCTTTTTCACTCTCCTCTTTCACTTTCATCAAGAGGCTTTTTAGCACCTCTTCACTTTCTGCCAGAAGAGTGGTGTCATCTGCATATCTGAGGTTATTGATATTGCTTCCAGCAATCTTGATTCCAGCTTGTGTTTCTTCCAGCCCAGCACTTCTCATGGTGTACTCTGCATATAAGTTAAATAGCAGGGTGACAATCTACAGCCTTGATGTACTCCTTTTCCTAGTTGGAAACCAGTCTGTTGTTCCATGTCCAGTTCTAACTGTTGCTTCCTGATCTGCATACAGATTTCTCAAGAGGCAGGTCAGGTAGTCTGGTATTCCCATCTCTTTCAGAATTTACCACATTTATTGTGATCCACACAGTCAAAGGCTTTGGCATAGTCAATAAAGCAGAAATAGAAGTTTTTCTGGAACTCTCTTGCTTTTTCCACGATCCAGCAGATGTTGACAATTTGATCTCTGGTTCCTTCTGCCTTTTCTAGAGCCAGCTTGAACATCTGGAACTTCACGATTCATGTATTGCTAAAGCCTGGCTTGGACAATCATATAAAAAAGTGAAAGTATTTATATGATTGAGTTGTGGGCTAAAGTAGCTGCCTTTTTTTTTTTTTTAATGAAATGCCAATTTTACTTACTAGAACAATAGACAAACCATGGTTGATCAGACTTGGGTATCTGGAAGACAGTTTCTCAAATATGAGCCATATGAACCTGTCACTTCAAGGTAAGCAACTGATAACATTTGTTACAATGATAAATTCAAGTTTTTAATGAAAAAGTAGAATTTTGGCAAAAATTGTACCTACACAGTGAGGTTCACAACTTTCTAAGAATCAAAAATTCTTCTGATACCAGTGACGATACTAACAATGTGATTCTTTGAAATAAGGAATTGTGTCAATAGTTGGAAGAGCTGCATAATCCAATGAACCTGCATTTTCCAAGTAACCAGTATAGGATGCCACATACATGCATGCTAAGTCGCTTCAGTTGTATCCAACTCTTTGAGACCCTATGGACTGTACCTTCCAGGCTCCTCTGTCCAGGGGATTTTTCTAAGCAAGAATACTGGATGGGTTGCCATACCCTTATGACGATACTAACAATGTGATTCTTTGAAATAAGGAATTGTGTCAATAGTTGGAAGAGCTGCATAATCCAATGAACCTGCATTTTCCAAGTAACCAGTATAGGATGCCACATACATGCATGCTAAGTCGCTTCAGTTGTATCCAACTCTTTGAGACCCTATGGACTGTACCTTCCAGGCTCCTCTGTCCAGGGGATTTTTCTAAGCAAGAATACTGGATGGGTTGCCATACCCTTCTCCAGGGCATCTTTCCAACCCAGGGATCAAACCTGTGTATCTTATGTCTCTTGCATTGGCAGGCAGGCTCTTTACCACTAGTGCCACTTGGGAAGCCCCACAGGATGCTATAAAATCCATTTAAACAGCAAGTAACAGAGCATGACGGAGAAGGCGATGGCACCCCACTCCAGTACTCTTGCCTGGAAAATCCCATGGACGGAGGAGCCTGGTGGGCTGCAGTCCATGGAGTCGAGAAGAGTCAGACACAACTGAGCGAGTTCACTTTCCCTTTTCACTTTCATGCACTGGAGAAGGAAATGGCAACCCACTCCAGCGTTCTTGCCTGGAGAATCCCAGGGACGGGGGAGCCTGGTGGGCTTCCGTCTATGGGGTCGCACAGAGTCGGGCATGACTGATGTGATTTAGCGGCGGCGGCAGCGGCAGCAGAGCGTGAAGAGTCACTGAGTGAGAGTCTCCTACTTGTCAAGTTCAGGTGTAGGGGCAGAAAAAGAGTGTCTACAATCATCTGACTAGGTCATTAAAACACTCTTATCCTTTGCCAGCTCTCTTTGAGAGGCAAAGTTTTCCTCATAAACCTCCACCAAAACAACATATTGCAGCAGATCAAAAGCATAAGCAAATATAAAGGATTTAACTTTTTTCTATTTGGACAGATGTTACAAATTTATAAAAATGTTAAATAATCTCACTCTTTTCACTTTTTTTTTTAATTTTGTAAAATATAGTTACTTTCCTAAAAATACATTATGTTAACATGTATTTGGCTCTTTACTGTTACTTTTAAATGACACAATGTCAATTTTAAAACTTTCCCCCCAGTTTTGATTTCTAATTTAGTAACTATTGATTGGTCTAAGCTCAAGAAACAGAACTCTCTGGTGTTCTGGCAATTTTTTAAGGCGGATTTATTTGCTAACTGTCTGGCTGCGCTGCGTCTTCACCGCTGCAGTCGGGCGCCCCTAGCTGTGGTGGGCAGGGGCTACTCTTTGCTGCGGCACGTGGGCTTCTATTGTGGTGGATCCTTCCGCTGCAGCGCACAGGCTCCAGGGGTGGGCTTCAGCAGTTGTCACTCACAGGCTCTAGAGTGTCGGTTCAGTAGTTGTGATTCACAGGTGTAGTTGCTTCATGGCATGTGGGATCTTTCTGGACCAGAGATCGAACTCGTGTCCCTTGCATTGCAAAGTGGAATCTTAACCAGGGAAGCCTGGGGTCCCAGTCATTTTTCAGAATGTGAAGGGGTCTTCTGATCAGAGAGTTTGAGAACCACAATCTCAGGAGCGCTATCCTTCAATGTCTTGTAAACTTGTTTTTTCTGTTCCTCCAGCAGTGTGTCTTTTGTGCCCATTATAATAAAAAGAGCATTTACATAAAGGTTGGAATCTGGTACAATATTCTAATATTTGTATAATATATGAAAAGAAAACACTTAAAAAAAAAGACTTTTGCCAGTGCAGTCTATTTTTTACAGGTCTTTCTCTATAAGTCATTTCTATTAACTATGCCTTGCTATAGATGTTTATAACAAAACATTAAAGACTGGGTAGAAAGGAGAAAACAAATTACTCTGCAGAGAACCCAGCAACTCTGCTAAAATACTGTCAGTTATTTATCTACTGTCAGCAGAGTTTGCACACTATAATCCTTGACAAGCTCAGATTCAGAAAGAATGAAGAGAGGGGGCAAGCATTGCATTTAAGGGCCTGTTCTCATGCACAGACATTTTAACACAGATTTAAAGCCAGAATGTATCTTTGAGAAAATGTCACTTTTGATTTTGATACATATCCTAGCAAGCCGACTCTACATTTGGTTGACTTAGTACGAGATATGTTAGAGGCTAACACTATATTTTAGACCATTCATGATCCCAGCGTTGAACTAACACAATGAGGTCAGCATCCCTTCGTGTTGAGAGTTGGCTACTGCAACTGCATGATTTCATGGGCATATTTTTTATGATAAGGATAGGGTGTTATTTTTGTTTTGTCAGGCAAAGTAATGACAGGCTTTAAGAATTTTGTTGCTCTCTCCAGCATCCATTTCTCCTTTCTGTTTACAGGGGAGGCAATCATCAATGCGTTCTCTTATTCCAAAACACCTTCTCTCTGGAAAACATGTGTGGCTACGGCAAAAACGCAACAGACTGGAGAGCATTCTGCAGGATACCTTAAGGAAAACACCCTCCTCAAGCACGTAGGTGAAGTAGCTCATGATACTGACAGGAACCTGTGAAGTGCCGGATGGGCAGGCTCAAACGAAGAGGCCTGAGCAAGAAACACAACCCTGGTCATTTCTAGTAGAAACAATGGTTGCCTTTAGAATACAGTTCGTATTGACCAGACAATGATACGATTTCTACCCACGTGATAAGAGGTCTAAATAAATGTGTGCTTGTAACTGGGAATGTCTGATGTAGGCTGAACCAGAATTTTAATTTTCTAATTCATATTCACCAATTAAAAATAAACTGTATTTTTATGAGCAAATTTACATAAATCAGATGATAAAGCATCTACCACTAAAGGGTAGGAGTTCAGCTCACAACATTTGCATATATTCTCCTAAAGAAAATATAGGCGTTTTAGATTCTCATTGAAGAGTCTTGCTGCGTTGGAACTCTAATGGGCTTAGAACAGTAAATTTTGAAGAAACTGATTGCTACCCCTGTAGCTAGTAAATGTCTGCCTAGACCCAGTGGCATTTGAAAAAAGTGTTTTATCATAAAATTATCCCAGCAGAGTCCATTCTGCAAGATAACATCATCATCATCATCATCAGTACTCCATGCAGGACCCAACAGCTCTGGCACAATATTGCCAGTCATTTATCTGTTGTCAGCACAGGTTACACACTGTAATCCTTGACTGCCTCGGAATTAGAATGTCTTTGATGTCCCCACAAGAGTTTTTTGCCCGAAGGCTTTACCAATGCTCGGCGGCTCAGTGTTTATTCCTCGTAATCTTCCTCTCATCTCCAGGCTAGCAGTGACAGATGGTTATGGGCACACAATAGTATTAAGAGTTTGATATTTTTTTTATGCTGTGCTCTCTGTACAACAAATAGCTATCAGACGCGGGCCAGAGAGCTGACATGGCTCGCTTAGGTAATGGCAAACAAACAGCTCGGGTTGATGCTTTCTGTCATTTCCCCTCCTAACCCTGCTTGTTTTCATTGTATACTCTCAAAGGTAAACTATATTAACCTTATAGACGGTTATTAAAAAGATATATCTATATGAGCATAAAGTGCTTTTCTTTTCTCTTTTTCTTACTCTTTTGATTATGAAAGTAATACTGCTGACATATTGAACAAATATCGAATGTCAACATAAATTTTTAGTGTGTGATAATATCCCCCTTCATATAGCTGTGTGTCAGGCGGGAACCCGCGGATGATGCATAGCAGTAAATAACCCAAACAAAATTAGTTCTCTTGTCAGCTTCTACCTTGTATGTCCCCAGGCATCAGTAAAATTGACTGCACGCTAGATTTTCAAAATTAGCCCTAATGTTAGCTATGTGTCTGGCAACCTCCAAGTTTCCAATGTTCTACTATATTACCCGTAAGGATGAATGTGTTACTTTTATATTTTGGCATTTACTCTTGCTGATGCGGCTTTTTCCCCCTCTTCTCCAAATTAAAAATAATTTAGCTTTAACAATAAGAATGCACACAAACATAATGCTGCATCTCTTTAAGCAACTACTTTAGGCAATTAAATTAAAGCAAAAATATACAAAGGAAGAGAGGGAATTATTCAATTTAATATTGTTAATTTTATTAACACAGCTCTGTCTGATTTTATACAAAGTATTGGATAATGTGGTTCTCACTCTCCCCACCCCCAATCAGGATGCTATTTTGCACTAGGAGTCTACCAATTATTTAATTTTTCAGGTGCATGATAACCCAGAACCAAACTTTTTAAACCGATTTTCTCGTAATAAATATTACTTCAGAGACAATCCAAGGTCAGTAGAACCAAAAGAAACGCTTTTCAGGAGGGAGTCCATGAGATCCACTTTATCTTGGAACAGGTTAATCTCATCTAGATTCACTGCATTTTAAAATAATACAAAAGGATACTGAACAAGGTCACATTCTAAATAAAACATGATTTAAAAATGAATGTTAAAACTCCCTTAGAAAGGCTACGCTGGAAGTGTGAGGTTGAACAGACAAATTCAAAACCACATTCCCCATTAACTTTCAATCCCTAAATTTTACGTTCATACATTTAGAGTCAAATATGAAAAGCCCTTTAGGTACCAGATGCTGCAGATCAACAGGGAGAGCTTCTGGAGTTTTAATGTGCTGGAAGTCAAATCCCTGGCAAAGGCGCTTTGCCCGGCCGGTGTGGTGTGCTTATTACTTCACCTGTAAACAGTTGCTCTCAGAAAATCGGACCTAATGATCAGCCCAGCATCTCTGCAATAAAGAGACCATAATCTGTAGGGGAAGTGAACTCTAATCAGGCCACATGCAGATTAAACTAACTGGGAGGAATAAAAACTAGATTAAAATGTTTATGCCTAATACCAGAAGATTATCAGGACATTTTACCTCTTTAAATCCTAATTTATAGGAGCCAGGGTTAAGTTTATGAGTTTATATTTGGTGCGATTACACACTGCAGTTGATTCTCCTCTGTTTAGAAAAGAGTCTATCGGAAAGCATTTTCCTTAGCACAATGTAGAGGCATTTGAGAGAAGGAAAACAGTTTTATGTGTACTGACATATTTTATGATAAGTGAAATAAAGGCATCTAGTTGAAACTGGTCAAATTAGTAAATAATAGAAACTGGTTTTGTTTTAATGGTAATACTTTGTTAGTAATGTGGAGATATAAAATAGTCTTGTGGTAACAGAATATATAAAAAATGGAATCCTATTTTTACACTTTGAAACTTCTTGAACGAGGTTTGGTTTCCTAGAAGTACCGAGCTGCTATTGTTGAACAAGTCACTGCAAATCGCTGTACGTGATTCAAATTTAACCTAAGTACACAAGCATGAATATAAAGATGCGGAGTGGTGCCCTCTTGGCACCCCCCCGCCCAAATGACCTTTTTCTAAAGCTATCAGGGCAACAAATTACTAAGTCAATCATCAGAGTGTATGTTCTATTACCAGTTCAACAATTGACTAAATTGGTATGTCTTACACTTACCACCTGTGAGGCCAGACAATATGTAATGGTCTTTGCTGATCATCAACTTCAGCCAAAATGTCACACCGATTTTGTTTATGTTCCCCAAGATGTGTGCTGGAATCATCTGAGGAGCTGAATGTTTTCAAGTATGACTCCCGTCTTAGAGAGCAACCCAGGCTTTCTTGTTGTGCAGCATCACCGGGTCCAGACTTTGAATCAAAACTCTTCAATAAATTCTCAGAACCTCTCTGCTCCTGTTGGAAAGGAAGGGCCGTGGATGGAGCAGTGCCACCATTTTCTTTAAGGCTGAGTGTCTTCTGTAAATGGGCTGCTTTGTGCTTGGGCATGAATCTATAACAAAAGGAAAATGCAGTATACTTTTAGTGAAAATACTATTTAAAATTTGTTCTTTACTTTTCTGTAAAGTAAAGAATAGGACATGAAGATGGTGTATAAAAACTAAGGGAAAAAAAACTAAAGATATAACAAAAATTCTACAAAGAGTGCAAAAAAGCAGTAGTCATCATGAGAAAGTTCAAAAGTTTGAAATTAGATTAGACTGTCTTTGAATGGTTTCCAAAGAGTTTCTGTGGCTATAAAATCTGCCTTGCATATACCATAAAACAAGAATAGAGCAACGGGTTAGCACTCTCTCTTTCCTTGTCTTTCCGGAGTTTTGTGTTTTCCAGCTATGACATGACCCAGTGTTTATTTTCAAGACAAACCTATTCATTAACCTACAAAAATGCTTGGAGCTTCCTTGATTAACACTGAGCATTTCTGCTCACATGACTCTTCTATACTCCTGGGCGCCTATACACAATTTTTATTTAATTGACTTTGCTAATATTTCTTGAAGTATATTTTTTTCATTACCATCTCACTCTTTTCTTTCACCATGCAGCTTTCAATGCCAATAGGCAGAAGCAGCCGCAAAAAATGAAACCAAGGAATTCACCATGTACTGACGCATAAACTGGCAGACAGAGAGGGAGACAGGCATGAGAACATTCAACTAACCAGTGGTAGAACACCGTGCATCAAGAATGGACATCCTAACTTAAAACTGAGAACCAGAGATTAATTCTGACTTGGAAATCAGTAAGGGTTTAAAAGGGTTTTAGGTGACTGATTCTGAAAGTTAGAGAAGGGGAAGCTCTGAACTGAGGGAGCACTGTGATCAAAGGAAAAGGGTGTGAAAGCGAATGAATCCTTCCAGGATTCAGATGCAAGCCAGAGAGTGCGGCCAGGTCCTGGGGTCTAAGGTCTAGAGAGGCCGTCTGGGGCCAGACAACAAGGGTGTCCTCAGGGGCCCTAAGGCCCATCCAGAGACTTGGCGCCTCCCCTGGACGGAAGAGAAATGGAAAGCACATGCATGTCAGGCCAGCTGAGGAAGAAGAACCATAGAATCAAGAAAAGCAACAAGGAACATCTGGAAGACCAGAAGGAAATCTGAGAGTAACGTCACACTACTGAAGTGAATTAAGAGCTCCTAAGGAATGTGTAGAGAAAGAACTAGGAGCTCTTAAAACTGTTAAAAAAAAAAAAAAAAAAAAAAGAGGGTGTGTGTAAAACACTACAGAGATGCTATAGCACCAGAAACAACAGGGAGATTCTGGTTCTGTTATGAAGTAGATCATGAGTTTCCCAGGTGACTAAGTGGTAAAGAATCTGCCTGCCAATGCAGGAGACGCAGGAGACGTAGATTTGATCTCTGGGTCGGAAGGATCCCCTTCGGAAGGAAAGGACAACCCACTGCAACATTCTTTCTTGGGAAACACCATGAACAGAGGAGCCTGGCAGGCTACAGTCCAAAGGGTGGCAAAGAGTCAGGTGCAACTAAGTCACTAAGCAACAACAACAGGGAGTCAAGTACTGGGTACGCCTGGGACAGCTCATGCTGAGGGCGTGCTGGCGCAGGCAGAAACTAGATGCTGGTGAGGGAGTGAGCACAGGGAGACAGGGGCAGGGAAGGGCAGAGTGGGCAAGGCAAGGCCAAGTTCTCTTTAATGGGGCAGGTGTCCACAGGAGTACTCAACTGGGGGTACTTGCCCCGGGAAGGGGGCAGGATCCCGAGGAAGCAGAAGAGTCTTACAAGATCGAAGCAGAGAAAGAACATAAGCTGTGATACTGGCAGGCAGCTTGCTGTGGAAGGGAAGTAGGCCCTTATTCAAGAGAATGTACTGAACTTTCTTACAAAGTTGAGAGGGAAGAAGAGAAAAAGAGTGTTGATTAAAAAGCAGTTTGATGGCAAGTGCAGAATCTAATGCATCCTCAGAGAGTTGGATGAGGCTGTCTATTTCAAGTGAGGAGAGGAGAGGTAGAGTTAGAGCTTCAGGGAGCTGCGGGGTCAGAATGTCACTGTGGAGTGGCGAAGGGCCATCCCCAGTCCTGAAAGTGAGGGAGCACGAACAACACACAGAACAGTGGGGGTTCTGCTGCGACCTGGAAGTCCAGTCTGGCTGCAGTATGCTGTGTTCATCCCAGAAGCTGGATGTGGGGGCATCTGTGCTTGTTTCATAAGGTCTTTCGGGAAAAACCACCTAAATATATATATAATCCACCTACCTGCCCACCACCCATGCACTGTCATAAGCAGATGAAGCAGACAGTGCACAGAGACAGATAAAACTCACAGAATGCAGCTAGCCCCCTTGGTATGCTCCAGTAAAATAATACCTTAATTCTTGATTTAAAATGAAAGAGATGGGAAAAGAATATAACTGTGTGTATATATACGTGTGTGTGAAGTCGCTCAGTCGTGTCCAACTCTTTGTGACCCTGTGGACTGTAGCCTGCCAGGCTCCTTCCTCCACGGGATTCTCCAGGCAAGACTACTGGAGTGGGTTGCCATTTCCTTCTCTAGGGCATCTTCCCAACCCAGGGATTGAACCTGGATCTCCTGCTTTGCAGGCAGACGCTTTATCCTCTGAGCCATCAGGGAAGCCTGTGTATACATATATATGCACACACACATATATACACACATATATAAAACTCAGTCACTTTGCTGTCCACCTGGAAATAACACAGCATTGTAAGTTAACTACATTTTAATTTTTAAAAAGACCTCTGAATAGCTCATTTAGATTATCAGGTTAAGAAAATTTCCTGAGTTATAATGAATGTTGTACTATTTTTTTTTTTATCTTTCTACTGATCTCTAAAAACTCAGTGGTCACAACCTCATTTTATTAGGTTTTATAATGCTTTAATGAAAAATTAGAGCATTTATTTTTAAAAAATAGAAAGAAACTTGGGCATATACAGATTAGAGTTTCAGATTTCACAGACCCAAAAATCAAGAAGGGAAGTAACCAACTTTCTTACTGAAATAAATTCAAAATACTNTTTTTTTTTTCATCTTTCTACTGATCTCTAAAAACTCAGTGGTCACAACCTCATTTTATTAGGTTTTATAATGCTTTAATGAAAAATTAGAGCATTTATTTTTAAAAAATAGAAAGAAACTTGGGCATATACAGATTAGAGTTTCAGATTTCACAGACCCAAAAATCAAGAAGGGAAGTAACCAACTTTCTTACTGAAATAAATTCAAAATACTGAGGAGATTGTAAGTAACTAAAAAATCAATAGGAAAGTTTCCATTGATCGCCACAAAAGGAAAAAAAATGACTGTGACAATGTCCTCAACTTCTCCTAAACAAAAGGAACAAATGGTAAGAAAAAGAACATAGGCACATATGTGGAAAACAACAATAAAGCAAGTGGAGTAACCTATTTGTTTATGTCATATAAAGAGCACCAGGCAAGCTTATAAAGGATTTTAAGAGAATTACAAACTTGGTACACAAAGAATTCACATACACACACACACGCAAAAAATCAATGGGGATTGAAACAACATATCTTCATTTTAGAAAACAGTATCATGACCCATCTTGTTTAAAAAAAATCCATTTACATTGGCCAGCATGTGAGCAAAATTTAAAATTAAAAGAGATGGGAGATTGGCTACAGGGTTGTAAACAATGGGAATTGGTAACTGACAAGGAATTTAGCTGTGGCAAGGTGCTAGGCCTGCTTTTATTCAACATGTTTCCTAAAGGTTCTCAAGAAAGAAGAGAACCTTAACCCAGGCTGTGAATGACTGACTTGATAGGTGGTGGTGAATAAGGATATGGGAAGATGTGGAANTGGTAACTGACAAGGAATTTAGCTGTGGCAAGGTGCTAGGCCTGCTTTTATTCAACATGTTTCCTAAAGGTTCTCAAGAAAGAAGAGAACCTTAACCCAGGCTGTGAATGACTGACTTGATAGGTGGTGGTGAATAAGGATATGGGAAGATGTGGAATATCAATATGGACAGAAATCCAAAACTCAGCCTATTAACATTATGAAATTGACAAAATACAAATGGGCCTGAATGCAGTAGGAGACACTGAAAAGACTATTTGGATTTCCTGGAATTTGACCAGATGAGTCTGTGTGCTGACCGCACCAGCAAACCGATGCTGCTAAGTTATGGAGCATGATCTACAGCCAAGGGAGAGACCGAGTCTGTGGGCGCAGAAATACTGTGCAAAAGCTGATTTCATCAGAGGCACCTGATAACTGTATATGTCTGAAAATTAGAGAGTTCTTAGAAGAGCAACAATAATGATTAAGGCAATGGGAGAATTGATTTATGAGGACAGATNAGTCTGTGGGCGCAGAAATACTGTGCAAAAGCTGATTTCATCAGAGGCACCTGATAACTGTATATGTCTGAAAATTAGAGAGTTCTTAGAAGAGCAACAATAATGATTAAGGCAATGGGAGAATTGATTTATGAGGACAGATTAAAGGAGCTAAATATGAATAGCCTGGTTAAGTGACAACTAGAGGGGTACATAATAGGAGTCTCCAAGGAAAGAGTGTAATTATTTATCTGGATACAGCGGGGTATAACTAGGAGTAATGAGATGAAATTAAGAATAGGAAAATTTAAGCTGAATTTCAAGAAAAAGTCCCTGATGATGTAAATTATTAGCTCATGGAATAAATTCCCTATGGAAATGCTATAGCTGGGGAAACTTCACAGTAGAACTGGACAAAATACCAATAAATAATATAAGTAATAATCAGTACTTGAAAGAAGGTGGTTACATGCTATGCTTTTCTTGTTGACTGTATCTTCTCATATTTTTCTTTAATAACCTATTTAGAGTGATTGTTACCCAAAGAAGTATTTAGACAATTGTCTAAATTTGAAAGGGAATATGTCCTTTTGGTGAATGAGGCTAAAATTGCTTTAGTTTTCATATACTCTGCAGCAGTAAGCAGAAATAATTTTTTACTACTTTGTTTTAGCAGAGCTGGTCTTGAAGCAAGCTGGACAAACATATCACTGTTTCTAAAAAATAAAACAAAACAATCCTCATCTATCATCCTACACAGTCTATTCTGATTCTCCGTGCCATGAAGCTCATATTTTCAGACATGTTTAATGTAAACAATTTTTTGCCATAATAGAAATCAAAAACTTTATTTCAGCTTTGCTAAATGTAGCTCTATGGTCAGTTACTTCACATCAATACCAAGACCAAATAGGCATAATACTAACAGGCAGTTTGCTTAATAATAGTCACCCACTAATTAACCCATCCAGAATGTTCTTAATCAGATGCTACTTGTAATGTACAGCTTAAGAGAAAGCTGGCAATAAATGGTTCTATGCTAAAAAAGAAAATAATACCTTACTGATGGGGTGATACTGGCTTTTTTATAGAAGTAGACAGAATGTTTGCCCTATCCTGGCGGGAACTTAATGAAGTAACTATGCAAACAGGCACATGTCTGAACACTTCCTTTCTTCTCCCCAGCTCCAACTCTGGTGGAAGTGCTAATGAGAAGAGGAGAGGTACTGAGGTAAGAAGGGAAGAGGAGAAAGGAAAGAAGAAAACCAGTGAGCTGCCTTCTAGAGCATATGCCAGGTTTGCCATTTTATCATCCCCCTGATTTTCTACAAAGTCTTTATTGAATTTTTTTTTTTTTTTTTTTAAAATATTGTTTTATGTCTTGGCTTTTTTTGGCTGCGAGGCATGTGGGATCTTAGCTCCCCAACTAGGGATCAAACTTGCACCCCGTACCCTGGAAAGTGAAGCCATAACTACTGGACCTCCAGGAAAATTCCCCACCCACCTCCAATTTTTCTTAAAGAAACGTTCAATTCAGTTCAGTTTAGTCGCTCGGTAGTGTCCGACTCTTTGCAACCCCATGGACTATAGCATGCCAGGCCTCCCTGTCTGTCACCAACTGCCGGATTCTACCCAAACCCATGTCCATTGAGTCGGTGATGCCATCCAGCCATCTCATCTTCTGTCGTCCCCTTCTCCTCCTGCCTTCAATCTTGCCCAACATCAGGGTCTTTTCAAATGAGTCAGTTCTTCGCATCAGGTGGCCAAAGTATTAGAGATTCAGCTTCAACATCAGTCCTTCCATTGAACACCCAGGACTGATCTCATTTAGAATGGACTGGTTGGATCTCCTTGCAGTCCAAGGGGCTCTCAAGAGTCTTCTCCAACACCACAGTTCAAAAGCATCAATTCTTTAGCACTCAGCTTTCTTTATAGTCCAACTCTCACATCCATATGTGACTACTGGAAAAACCATAGCCTTGACTAGACGGACCTCTGTTGACAAAGTAATGTCTCTGCTTTTTAATATGCTGTCTAGGTTATTGCCCATCTAACTCACAGAATGTCCTTCCTCTTTCCAAATCTCTCAGAAGACCTACTCAACTTTTTTTAACTTTTAAAAAGATTCTGATTACTGCAGTCGTTTCCAGTCTGTTATTAGCCATAGGACCCCACCCCCAACTTTTTTCCAACCAATAGCTAATCTTTGAAAGAGAAGCAGAACCTCCATTCTGCTGCCTATTCTTCCCTACTTCTGTCCCCCAGTTTAGGTCTATAGGCACTGCCAAAAAACCCAGTATTGTGTTGAGGGATGTTTAAAGACATGGTTGGAATAAGTACTTTCCAGACCTAAATTTGATTGTTTCCTTGTACCACCCACAACCAAACATATGAACCTAGCACTGGACCTGTAGGAATGGCCAAATGCCTTATTCAGGTTAGTCTTAAAACATAAGATTTGAGAGGACCTTAAGCTGATGCTAGATTGAGGTAAGCAAAGGAAATGCTCTAGGCTCCTTAATTTCTGCTGACGTTGAGAAACTAGTGTATGTTTAGCTGACTAACAGAGATAATCAGGGAGAAGGCAATAAAATGAAGCAAGTCAAGTGAGGACATTAAGACTGCTTCTGTGTTGCTGAAGAGCATGCCATGGCAGAAAAGTATGTTATGTGGACTGTGTTGTTTACAAATGTCTTTTTGAGAGATTTCAATAAAAAGTACTCACTACGTAAGTTCAACTTATAGAATCTCATAAATAAATACCCACAGATAAGAGTCCACAAGACAGATGATTAAGTTATGCTTCTCAAAGCAAATCTGGAAGATAGCATGTGGAAAAAAAAAATGATGCAAATGAGTGAATGATTAAAGAAACAGAGAGATAGCATGACTGATCAATGATTATTCCAAATACGAGGTAATGAAGAAAGGGGAGACCCTTAGCAACTGGAATAAGGAAACTGGCAGGCCTGTGGGGCAGACAAGGGGAAAGGATAATGAAGAAGCCCAGCATGTGTCCATTCAGCTCAGGTTGGGTGACAGAAAGTGCTGTGGCCACCTCTCTAGGCTAAAGTATAATAAGGTATGATGTGTTCATCACAAGTTTCATGGGAACATGTGTATTACCCTAGAGAAGGGTTTGTGATATGCTGGGTTAAATAAAGTTAGACATTTCTTTACTACAGAACTTCCCAAAACACATACTAGTATGTACAGTAAATATGTTGATTCATTCATTCATTCTTTTCATTCAATAAATATTTATTTAATATCTATTATGTTATAGAAATACTATATTTACTGTTTCCCAAACTTAGCACTCAATGAAACAAGGACAAATCCCCCACTGCACACACACAAAAGGCAGAAAGTGTAGAGGAGCTAAAAAGCCTCTTGATGAAAGTGAAAGAGGAGAGCAAAAAAGTTGGCTTAAAGCTCAACATTCAGAAAACGAACATCATGGCATCCAGTCCCATCACTTCATGGGAAATAGATGGGGAAACAGCGGAAATAGTGTCAGACTTTATTTTTGGGGGCTCCAAAATCACTGCAGATGGTGACTGCAGCCATGAAATTAAAAGACGCTTACTCCTTGGAAGAAAAGTTATGACCAACCTGGATAGTATATTCAAAAGCAGAGACATTACTTTGCCGACTAAGGTCCGTCTAGTCAAGGCTATGGTTTTTCCAGTAGTCATGTATGGATGTGAGAGTTGGACTGTAAAGAAGGCTGAGTGCCGAAGAACTGATGCTTTTGAACTCTGGTGTTAGAGAAGACTCTTGAGAGTCCCTTGGACTGCAAGGAAATCCAACCAGTCCATTCTGAAGGAGATCAACCCTGGGATTTCTTTGGAAGGAACGATGCTAAAGCTGAAACTCCAGTACTTTGGCCACCTTATGGGAAGAGTTGACTCATTGGAAAAGACTCTGATGCTGGGCGGGATTGAGGGCAGGAGGAGAAGGGGACAACTGAGGATGAGATGGCTGGATGGCATCACGGACTCGATGGACGTGAGTCTGAGTGAACTCCGGGAGATGGTGATGGACAGGGAGGCCTGGCGTGCTGCGATTCATGGGGTCGCAAAGAGTCGGACATGGCTGAGCGACTGAACTGAAGAATTAACATTCAATAAAAGATACCCTGGGAAATAGTTCTTGAGACCCTAGAAGGTACATAGCTTGAGTCAAAAAGCATGGGAAACCAGATGGGTGATGGCACATTTTATATAGTAGGGATGGCAGAAGGAGAGGGGAAATTCATTTTTGCTCCAAATGGTGAAACTGAGCCCAAAAGCCATACACCAAGGCCACACATCAATAGAGAAAAGGAAGTCTGAAGATACCAGGAAAACTTGTGAAAAAAGTAACAAAAAGACATGGTCCAAGAATAATATGGATGACAGCAGAAAAAAAATATATTGCCTGATTTTATCACAGCAATTTCTGTGGATTCCTGGATAGGAACCATATTGAGAATTGAAGAGAAAGGAAACAGGAATCAAAAATAATTTTTCCAAAACCAACTGGGAAGACAAATCCAGGCACTTCAGTGATTGGGTGATTTATAACAAAAGTTCATGGGTGATTTATAACAGAAACTATTCACTGTTTCCAAACAATGTGTTGGAAATTAATTACAAAATTAACATTTTTAGAATTTAGCCACATAAGCAAATATCAAAGATAATTTAAAAATCATGTTGCCCACATGTATCCAATATATCACTTATATGGTAAGCAGATTTATATAAATCTATAAAATATAAAAGTAACGATCTTAATCTAGCATTCTCATGTGTACACGCATATCCCCTATACTTCTTGCCACACTATCTTCACTAAATAAAGGAATCACAAACAAGGAAGTCTATCATAATTAAAACTAGATGTTTGAAGACCACGACATTAAACAAAAAGATTTGTGTTTGGTGGTTGGTTGTAGGATGGCTGCTCTTCTTTACTGGAGATGGCTAAGGGCTAATATTCATAAAATAGATGGCACATGTCACCGAAGGCGGTTTCAACAAGAAACTCCTGGCAGAACATAATTTGAACAAATTTGAATCACACATGAGTCAGTCACAATCCACATGCACAAATGCTTTGGGGGGACAGCCATCCAACACCACCATGGCTGGTTAGGCCACGTCATTTATTTTTTTGATTTTGCATTTATTTTTATTATTTATTTGGATGTGCCTAGTCTTACTGGCAGCACTCGGGATCTTTGATCTTCATTGAGGCATGTGGGGTTTTTCATTGCGGCATATGGGATCTAGTTCCCTGACCAGGGATGGAACCTGTGCACCCTGCATTGGAAGCGTGGAGTCTTAGCCACTGAACCATCAGGGAAGTCCCTAGGCCGTGTCATTTAGATGCTCAAGTTCTGTGCCTGAAACAAATTCCAACTTCCATGGTGCAAATTTTCAAAGCCAACATGCGACACTGACAGCAGTCTGAGAGGATACTGAGCAAGAGCGTCTTGCTTGGACTACGAAGAATCTGTTTTCTGACAAGATAGGAAAACATTATCCATAGAAACCAATCTCAGTTAAAATTAACAAGCAAACTCTACTTGTTAGTCTGAGAAATGCATGCTGAAACTGAAAGCATATTTATGGTTATCAGACTGGCCTCATTATCCGTGTATGGTCCCGGATATGACACATTTAGTCAAGACAGCATCTTCTCTTGAAGGCTGCCAAAAAGAGAAGTTTCAGCTTCCTTTCTGTTACTTAAGGTCCATCATTTTCTGATGTCTGTCCTTTAGATAGCTGCCATATATGAATGTCATAAAGAAAAGACAGTTCTGTTCCCATGAGTCTATTTCTTTTATACTTTTTTTAAACAGCATTTCTAAGAATCATTTCTAAAATCTAATGCATTCCCTTTATCTTATTTATACCATTAATTTACATGGCTTCTTCTGGCAACAAAGTTTATGTAATTAGTATTAATTAACTTAAATAATTATGCCTCAATTCCTCATTCTCTTATTTAAAGATTCTTATCAGAGTATAGTTTATTTACAGCGTTGTGTTCATTTCAAGTATACAAGAAGTGAATCAGTTGTACATACACATATATTCACTTGTTTTTAGATTCTTTTCCCATATAGGTCACCACAGAATATTAAGTGGAGTTCCCTGTGCTATACAGTAGGTCCTTGTTAGTTATCTGTTTTATATATAGCAGTGTGTACATGTCAGTTCAGTTCAGGCGCTCAGTCGTGTCCGACTCCTTGCAACCCCATGGACTGCAGCACGCCAGGCCTCCCTGTCTATCACCAACTCCTGGAGTTTATTCAACTCATATCCATTGAGTCGGTGATGCCATCCAACCATCTCATCCTCTGTCATCCCCTTCTCTTCCCACCTTCAATCTTTCCCAGCATCAGGGTCTTTTCAAATGAGGCAGTTCTTCCCATCAGGTGGCCAAAGTATTGGAGCTTCAGCTTCAACATCAGTCCTTCCAATGAATATTCAGGACTGACCTCCTTTAGGAAATATGCATATGTATATGTCAATCTCTTAATTCCAAAGCATTTTAGATTGTATACATTGATAATATAACTGCCTACTGGTATGAGCAGTTCTTTTTAATGCAACTTTNTCAACATCAGTCCTTCCAATGAATATTCAGGACTGACCTCCTTTAGGAAATATGCATATGTATATGTCAATCTCTTAATTCCAAAGCATTTTAGATTGTATACATTGATAATATAACTGCCTACTGGTATGAGCAGTTCTTTTTAATGCAACTTTAAAAAATCTCTTTATGATATATTCCTCCCATACAGAACTTAAGGTCCTTATCAATGTATGAGATTAGGAAAAGCTATCCTGCATGTTGCCACAACCCATGTTTATCAAATCCAGAGCCATCCTTGTGAACATACGCATACTTAATTTTTATGACTCACGTTCCTCTCCCAAAATTACAAAGAACAACAAACCCCTGTAATTTACACAAGGTTTACTGTAGTAATTCAACACAGTTAACAAAGTTGTAGGCCAAACTGCAAACAGTGCACCTTTATTTTCCTTTCTCTTCTTTAAACATGCTCCACCCACTGGTAGTTAACTCCCTAAGATCTTAATACTACTTTCCCACTACCCAGGTCCTCCCCTCTTCCTATTACCATGCATTCCTTTGCAGCCTGTCCTGGAACTAAGTCCCATTTTGGATCTACCCTGAATCATGCTGTGCTCTTCACTCTTGGTTTTCTGGAAACTAAGGCAGAGGAACCAGAGATCAGATTGCTAACATCCGCTGGATCATGGAAAAAGCAACAGAGTTCCAGAAAAACATCTATTTCTGCTTTATTGACTATGCCAAAGCCTTTGACTGTGTGGATCACAATAAACTGTGGAAAATTCTGAAAGAGATGGGAATACCAGACCACCTAACCTGCCTCTTGAGAAATCTGTATGCAGGTCAGGAAGCAACAGTTAGAACTGGACATGGAACAACAGACTGGTTCCAAATAGGAAAAGGAGTACGTCAAGGCTGTATATTGTCACCCTGCTTATTTAACTTATATGCAGAGTACATCATGAGAAACGCTGGACTGGAAGAAACACAAGCTGGAATCAAGATTGCCGGGAGAAATATCAATAACCTCAGATATGCTGATGACACCACCCTTATGGCAGAAAGTGAGGAGGAGCTAAAAAGCCTCTTGATGAAAGTGAAGGAGGAGAGCGAAAAAGTTGGCTTAAAGCTCAACATTCAGAAAACGAAGATCATGGCATCCGGTCCCATCACTTCATGGGAAATAGATGGGGAAACAGTGGAAACAGTGTCAGACTTTATTTTTTGGGGCTCCAAAATCACTGCAGATGGTGACTGCAGCCATGAAATTAAAAGACGCTTACTCCTTGGAAGAAAAGTTATGACCAACCTGGATAGTATATTCAAAAGCAGAGACAATACTTTGCCGACTAAGGTCCACCTAGTCAAGGCTATGGTTTTTCCTGTGGTCATGTATGGATGTGAGAGTTGGACTGTGAAGAAGGCTGAGTGCCGAAGAATTGATGCTTTTGAACTGTGGTGTTGGAGAAGACTCTTGAGAGTCCCTTGGATTGCAAGGAAATCCAACTAGTCCATTCTGAAGGAGATCAACCCTGAGATTTCTTTGGAAGGAATGATGCTAAAGCTGAAACTCTAGTACTTTGGCCACCTCATGTGAAGAGTTGACTCTTTGGAAAAGACTCTGATGCTGGGAGGGGTTGGGGGCAGGAGGAGAAGGGGACGACCGAGGATGAGATGGTTGGATGGCATCACGGACTCAATGGACGTGAGTCTGAGTGAACTCCGAGAGATGGTGATGAACAGGGAGGCCTGGCGTGCTGCAATTCATGGGGTCGCAAAGAGTCGGACACGACTGAGCGACTGTACTGAACTGAACCTTAAATTCCCACGATGTATTAATCACCTTCCCTGCTCAATACATTACGCCTTATACCTTTGCAATACCTTAACTGAAGGGAACTAATTACAAATGGGATGATTTCAGGTATCACAGTAAGCCTATGAGAAAGATTCTTTTGGGAGGACAGGTGGAAAAATCTCTGTGAAGCACCTTAAAGTAAGTCCATTCAAGCAATGGGTATGTTGAAGAGGGGAAGACTCAGGTGGTATTGGTACAAAGGACTGCATTGCCATTTCCTATATCTGTGAATTTATACAAATCACTTAATTTCTCTGAAGCTCAGTTTTCTAATCTATGAAATGGGATAATATCTGGTTTTGCAAATTTCTTGACAAATTTAAAAGAGAGTTGGTATTGATGTGTAGATCAGCTAAGTAATAAGTAAGTCAAAGTTCTGCTTTCTTTGCACTTTATGTAACATCCATACTTAGGGAGTTATTCCTAAGGCCATCTTTGGTAACACTGGGTTTTCCCAGTTAGGAAATGAGTTACTGTGTTGAATCAGCTAGCAAATATTCATTTGACAAATATCTGAACTCCTTGTATGAGCAAGAGGTTGTGTCTATATTTACAAAGCTTTTATAGCATACATAGTGATATCTGATACTTATTTTTGTCTCTCAGCCAGAGATTGAAAACTATCCATATTATCTTTAAACTAAATTGTATTTACTGATTCCGCTACTAAAATGATGTGTTTTTCATTTAAACATAACAATTCGCTCATCATTTGTTTCATTAATAACTCAGAAGTTTTAAAAGCATCTATTCATTCACCCCAATTAATTTAATGATAGTATAAAAAAAAGGAGTTCCCAAATGTGAATATGAAGTAATTTTTTTCAAGAGGAACAGGCTGTTGCAGCAAGTTGCTTTGTATGGATTAACTCGTACATGTTCACATTTCTCTGGGAATCCATATCTTCTATAGCATCAATAAAGCACTGAAGGAAAACTAAAAATGATCTCTAGTTACGTTTCCTATTCCACAGATTTTTTTGGAAGCCATTATTTGGAAGTTGAAAGCAAGACAGTAAAATGTGCTCGTATTGNAGGCTGTTGCAGCAAGTTGCTTTGTATGGATTAACTCGTACATGTTCACATTTCTCTGGGAATCCATATCTTCTATAGCATCAATAAAGCACTGAAGGAAAACTAAAAATGATCTCTAGTTACGTTTCCTATTCCACAGATTTTTTTGGAAGCCATTATTTGGAAGTTGAAAGCAAGACAGTAAAATGTGCTCGTATTGAAGAAAGGATCACTTCCTTCTTTCCAGGCAAAATAAGAATTCCTTTAAGCAGTTTCCAACTGGAGAGTTTCCATCAGAACACGGTATCATTTCACAGGTGCTATGGACTGAAATGTGTTCCCTTAAAATTCATATGTTGAAGACCTAACTGTGAATGTGACTAAGTTTGGAGATAGAGTCTTTAGGAGGTATGTGTGTGCATGCTAAGTTCCTTCAGTCGTGTCCAACTCTTCGTAACCCCATAAACTGTAGCCCGCCAGGCTCCTCTGTCCATGGGATCTCCAGGCAAGAGTACTGGAGTGGGGTGCCACTCCCTCCTCCAGGGGATCTTCCCGAGCCAGGGGATCGAACCTGTGCCTCTTAAGGCTCCTGCATTACAGGTGCATTCTTGACTGCTGAGCCATCACAGAAGCCCTCTTTAGGAGGTAAGAAATAGATGGGGAAACAGTGGAAACAGTGGCAGACTATGTTTCTGGGCTCCAAAATCACTGCAGATGGTGACTGCAGCCATGAAATTAAAAGATGCTTACTCCTTGGAAGGAAAGTTATGACCAACCTGGATAGCATATTAAAAAGCAGAGATATTTGCCAAGAAAGGTCCGTCTAGTCAAAGCTATGGGTCTTCCAGTGGTCGTGTATGGATGTGAGAGTTGGACTGTGAAGAAAGCTGAGCACCAAAGAAAGAATTGATGCTTTTGAACTGTGGTGTTGGAGAAGACTCTTGAGAGTCCCTTGGACTGCAAGGAGGTCCAACCAGTCCATTCTAAAGGAGATCAGTCCTGGGTGTTCTTTGGAAGGACTGCTGCTAAAGCTGAAACTCCAATACTCTGGCCACCTCATGCGAAGAGTTGACCCACTGGAAAAAGACTCTGATGCTGGGAGGGATTGCAGGCAGGAGGAGAAGGGGACGACA
Organism: Oreotragus oreotragus; assembly: GCA_006410675.1. Lineage (NCBI taxonomy): Eukaryota > Metazoa > Chordata > Mammalia > Artiodactyla > Bovidae > Oreotragus > Oreotragus oreotragus. Next base: position 146,282 of record SJYX01024684.1, read on the forward strand.
GAGGATGAGATGGCTGGACGGCATCACGGACTCGATGGACGTGAGTCTGAGTGAACTCCGAGAGATGGTGATGGGACAGGGAGGCCTGGTGTGCTGCAGTTCATGCTGTCGCAGAGTCAGACACGACTGAGCGACTGAACTGAACTGAACTGAGAGTTAAATAAGGTCATAAGGATTGTGCCATAATCCAATGGGACTATGTGGCCTTAAAAGAAGAAGAGGAGATCTCTTTCTCTCCCCCTGCCACATGTGAGGATGCAGCCAGAAGGCAGCCATCTGCAAGGCTGTAAGACATCTCTCCTCAGAACTAGCTATTCTAGCACCCTCAGCTCAGACTTCCAGCCTCCCGAATGGTAAAATAAGCTTCGCTGTTTAAACCACCAAGTCTATGGTATTTTGTTATGGCAACCTGAGATGATGAATACAATGAAACATTATTGTGGAAAAGAGGAGAAAGAGTCAGTGCTGAGATGAGTGAAATTTCCTGAACAGAGTATCAGGAAAATGATGGATTAGGAGGTGCCATATCCATGTTGACAGATAGTGACAACAGAAGAATACTGTACAGGAAGAGAGAGCTGACCATCAAAACTGACAAGAGAATCTAGGGGATGAAAAGAAGAAAATGTGTGAACTTTCTTGTGAAACAAAAATGTTCCTTTTATTTATTTTTACTAAAAATAAATTTTAAAAGTATAGAAAATTGAGTTTAGGAGAGAATTATTCTTAAGTTTGTTCAGTTGTGAAGATATTTACTTAATCTCTTTAAACCTGGGTTTTCTCATATATTCAGTGAGAATGAGACCAGTCCCCCAAACTTCTCAGGGAAGTAGGAGGATCAAATTTCTAATCTAATTTATTGATTATCTTATAATTATTAGAGGGCAAAAAGGTACACTGGATCAGGCAGGTCTCTAGGTATGTCACATAGTTTTCAATTCAGGACTCTGCCACTTATTAGCTGCCTTGAGGAAAGAGCTTTCTCTCAATCAGCTACCCCAGCTGTACAATGGGGTTAATAACAATGCTGCTGTGCAGAGTTCTGTTTTCCATGTTGTGTGGCACCTAGTAAGCGGTCAGTAAATACCATCACTTTTTATTTTCGATAATAATGAAGATCATCATCACTTTGTTGTTACGGTTACTAAACAGACAATGTTCTAAAAAGTCCAGTTTCTGACTCAACTGGCCCTTTCACAGTTAAACTACTTATAAAATCCGAGATCCATGCCTTTTTCAAGATGCATTTTTCTTGTTAACTCTCACAGGTTTACACCTAGCCATCCATTTAAAGCAGGCATTTTAATATGTTACCTTATTTTCATTTGTATAATAATCAAAGATTTGTTCTCTGCCTAGAGGCACATTAATTACAAAAAGGCTCAATGTTATAAATCAAATATATTCTTCCCTTCATATTATTTGTTTCCTTTTTTCTACCTAAAGCTTTTCCTTGTCCTTCCTTTTATTTCTTCATTTTTCTAACTGAGAGTTTTCATCTTTCCCCTTCTTAAAGCTGCATAAACCAGAAAACTAAAACCAGGAAATTTAAAACATCAGTTTCCAGGTCTCTGAAGCATGAACAGATGGGCATCAAAAATCCAGTCCTTTTTTTTTTCCCTTTTTCATTTGCCTACCCACAACCTGAATAAATCAAAATTACCAGCAAATCCAACTTCCAGCACACCCCGTTCCCCACCACTTTGTTTTGCTACCACATTAAATGCTACAGCACTAAGTACTGATTCACTTCAAGTTCTGGTTGTACTGTTGTCTAAAATTTTTAAGCCACAAAAACTGTCTTTATTCTGAACTAATATTTGAAGATATAATTTTGTTAATTTTACATCTGAAATAAAGTCTTTAAATGTTCAAAGTGAGTGTATAAGCGCTTCCACTTTCTTCAGGTTTTCTATACTTTCCAGTATTTCTAAGTTTGGAAAAGAGGTTGTAAAAATATAACAGATGGGTAAACTGCTCAGCTATTACTAGAATACAACCAAGGCCTGAAGGTAAAGAAGACTTAAATACTCAGTGAAAATACTTAGTGAAAAAGGTCAGAACAAAAAACCTCATTCAACATTTAAACAAATCAGACTGCCTACTATGTGGAAAATATGATGCTGTGAAAGTGCTACACTCAATATGTCAGCAAATTTGGAAAACTCAGCAGTGGCCACAGGACTGGAAAAGGACAGTTTTCATTCCAATCCCAAAGAAAGGCAATGCCAAAGAATGCTCAAAATACTGCACAATTGCACTCATCTCAGACGCTAGTAAGGTAATGCTCAAAATTCTCCAAGCCAGGCTTCAGCAATACAAGAAATGAGAACTTTCAGATGTTCAACTTGGATTTAGAAAAGGCAGAGGAACCAGAGATCAAATTGCCAACATCCACTGGATCACTGAAAAAGTAAGAGTTCCTATAAAAACATCTACTTCTGCTTTATTGACTATGTCAAAGCCTTTGACTGTGTAGATCACCACAAACTGTGGAAAATTCTGAAAGAGATGGGAATACCAGACCACCTGACCT
>SJYX01024684.1:151024-167552 GCA_006410675.1 Oreotragus oreotragus
CCCAGTCCCTCACAGCATCAGGGTCTTTTCCAATGAGTCAACTCTTCGCATGAGGTGGCCAAAGAACTGGAGTTTCAGCTTTAGCATCAGTCCTTCCAAAGGACACTCAGGACTGATCTCCTTTAGAATGGACTGGTTGGATCTCCTTGCAGTCCAAGGGATTCTCAAGAGTCTTCTCCAACACCACAGTTCAAAAGCATCAGTTCTTCGGCACTCAACTTTCTCCATACACGACCACTGGAAAAACCATAGCCTTGATTAGATGGACCTTTGTTGGCAAAGTAATGTCTCTGCTCTTCAATATGCTATCTATGTTGGTCATAACTTTCCTTCCAAGGAGTAAGCGTCTTTTAATTTATATAAAGTGTGTGTGTGTGTGTGTGTATACATATATATATATACACACACACATATAGCCAGGGCATTGAGTGGGTGTGGATAGTGGTAAAGGTAGGGGAGGCGGAGAATAGAAATGCAAAATGCGGCTAGAGAATTAACCAGGGGGAGGCCTTTCTGCCCTTAATAAGTAAGAGGTTTATAGCCATTTGACAAGTTTCTGATCAGATTGGGTCTAAATAAAAATGCTGGATGACGTGCGAAGACTGTGCTGGGGAAAACATGACAGAACGAACATCACTGTTAAATCCCCCTGATTTTGGATTTCTAACGAAATAATGGTATGAGAATTTTAAGACAGGCACGGACTCTCAGGGACAGCAAGAATAACTGAGAAGCATGACAACAGAAGATTCTGAGAGATGGAAAGCAGATGGATGAGTGGTATTGAAGCAGAGCGGAGGCAGGACGCTTTAGTAAGTGAGAGTGATTTTCCTTGTGTACATGGTGTTAGCTAAGGAATAGAAGCTCATTTGCTCCAGAGAAACTCTATCCTTCCAATTCCTGGAAGGCTCAGGAATTGGACAAACCAGGTGACCCTGGAGGTGCAGTTGCCGAGCAGAACTGAGAACAGGAGCGGTACCAATTCTATATAAATGCACTCAAGCCCTCTTATAGTCTCCCAAAGCCCATGCAGCTGAGCGGGCTCTCTTTTCCCCCACCTCCCTCCTTAGCTGCAGATAAACTTCCTCACTGGATGATCTGAACCACAGACACCAGGCAAGGGTAAAGGCAAGGGTGAAGGAAATTAAATGAAAGGATGTCTATTTATTAATGATGCTTCTCCAGCACCCTTCGCCTATTTGGTGCCCAGATAGCTGGAGATTCTCCTTCCAGGAAGTTATAGTAATCTTTCTGGAAACTAATTGGGCTGACCTAGCAACACTGACATGTGGACATGCCATAATAAAACATCTGAATTACTACAAGATAGGTCACTGGTCAGTAAGTCCTGTCTCTGAAATTCTAATCATTTTTCAAGGTCTCACCTCAAATATGAATGGAGAGACATGGACCATCAGATATTTTGGGGAAAATTTTAACATAAAGTTAATATGATAAAGCAAACAAACAAAAAAGAGGAACTTAGCGGAAACTGAGACATGGAGAGAAGAAGAAAACTTTAAAAAAATCCTATAATATCCATAATGATAAAATAAGGATTTTTGCATCTATGGTGGGAGAAATAGGATACAATAAGAAAGTATATTTAAGAATAAGAAAGAGTGCTTGCAAATAAAAATATCAAAACTGAAAAAAAAATCAACAGAAGAGTTAGAAGATAAAGTTGAAAAAAATCTTACAGAAAGCAAAACAAAAATTAAAGTCAGTAGGAAAAGAGATAACAAAATAAGGTCAATCTTAGGTTCAATAATGATGAACAGGCATTGCAGAACATGCGTACTGAGAAAATCATGGGGGAGAAAAATTAAAAATATATAGAAAATAACAAAAATCCAATCCATGTAGAATCATTATGGAATGTCAGAAGATCTGGAATAAAAAAAAAACCAAAAACCCAATACCTTCTGGGAGAGTGAAAACGATGAGTCACATCCACGTTATCAGAAACAGATGGGAATGAGACTTCTCAATAGGAAGCTCAAAAGTAGAAAACAATGGAACATTACCTCAAACTTGGAGGAAAAATGGTTTTCAATGAAAGCGCAAAACTCTGTTAAGCATTAATTAAATGTGATGCAGGACAAAGCCATTCTCAGACAAGCAAGGTCTTAAGAAATTTTAGCTCCCATATACAATAAAGGACAGAATTGGTATGGATCTAACAGAAACTGAAGATATTAAGAAGAGGTGCAAGAATACATGGAAGAACTGTACAAACAAGATCTTCACGATCCAGATAATCAAGATGGTGTGATCACTCATCTAGAGCAAGGCATCCTGGAATGCAAAGTGAAGTGTGCCTTAGGAAGCAACACTACGAACAAAGCTAGTGGAGGTGATGGAATTCCAGCTGAGCTATTTAAAATCCTAAAAGATGATGCTGTGAAAGTGCTGCACTCCATATGCCAGCAAATTTGGAAAACTCAGCAGTGGCCACAGGACTGGAAAAGGTCAGTTTTCATTCTAATCCCAAAGAAAGACAATGCCAAAGAATGTTCAAACTACCACATAATTGTACTCATCTCACATGCTAGCAAAGTAATGCTCAAAATTCTTCAAGCCAGGCTTCAACAGTATGTGAATTGAGAACTTTCAGATGTTCAAGCTGGATTTAGAAAAGAAAAACCAGAGATCAAACTGCCAATATCTGATGGATCATACTAAAAGCAAGAGAGTTCCAGAAAAACATCTAGTTCTGCTTTACTGACTACACCAAAGCCTTTGATTGTGTGGATCTCAACAAACTGTGGAAAATTCTGAGAGATGGGAATACCAGATTACCTAACCTGCTTCCTGAAAAACCTGTATGAAGAAGCAACAGTTAGAACTGGACATGGAAAATGGACTGGTTCCAAATTGGGAAAGGAGTACATCAAGGCTGTATATTGTCACCCTGCTTACTTAACTTATATGCAGGGTGCATCATGAGAAACGCCTGGATGAAGCACAAGCTGGAATCAAGATTGCCAGGAGAAATATCAATAACCTCAGATATGCAGGAGACACCACCCTTAAATAAAGTGAAGAGGAACTAAAAAGCCTCTTGATGAAAGTAAAAGAGGAGAAGAAAAAAGTTGGCTGAAAACTCAGCATCCGGTCCCATCACTTCATGGCAAATAGATGGGAAAACAAAGGAAACAGTGACAGACTTTATTTTCTTGGGCCCCAAAATCACAGCAGATGGTGACTGCAGCCATGAAATTAAGCTTGCTCTATGGAAGAAAAGCTATGACCAATCTAAACAGCATATTAAAAAGCAGAGACATTATTACTTTGCTGACAAAGGTCTGTATAGTCAAAGCTATGGTTTTTCCAGTAGTCATGTATGGATGTAAGAGTTGGACCATAAAGAAGGCTGAGTATCAACGAATTGATACTTTTGAACTGTGGTGTTGGAGAAGACTCTTGAGAGTCCCTTGGACTGCAAGGAGATCCAACCAGTCCTTCCTAAAGGAGTTTAGTCCTGGGTGTTCATTGGAAGGACTGATGTTGAAGCTGAAACTCCAATACTTTGGCCACCTGATGTGAAGAACTGACTCATGGGAAAAGACCCTGATGCTGGTAAAGATTGAAGGCAGGAGAAGGGGACGATAGAGGATGAGATAGTTGGGTGGCCTCACTGACTTGATGGACATGAGTTTGAGCAAGCTCCAGAAGTTGGTGATGGACAGGGAAGCTTGGTGTGTTGCAGTCCACGGGGTCACAAAGCATTGGACACAACTGAGTGACTGAACTGAGATACATTTCTTGAGGCGGTACTGGTGGATATACCCCCACTAGAATGAAAAAGCAAAAGAAGAGAAAAATAGGGGATCCAGAGAATAGTTGACTCAAGTGTCCAGGGACCAATAAGAATGAACAGGAGCAGGAGAATCTAGGCCTCTAAGATAGAAGTGTGCAAGGAAAATAATGGAAATGATAAGCTCCCTGATGTGTCTGACCATAAAAAAAAAATAGTAATGGTCACAGAGCTGGGAATGGGTTTGTGATAATGACACAGAAATTAAGCAAAAAGAAAACTAAAGCAATACTTACCTCCAGGAAATAGTGAAGAGTTGTTCAGGAAAGGAAACTTCTTTACAGAAAACAATGATGCTCAAAAGGGAACAACTTTATACAGTGATAATGCTATAGATACAGAGTATTTAATGAACCAAAAGTTTTGATATAGTATATTGGAAGGCTAGGGAGAGTGAAAATGCTTCCATGTGTATGCTCATACTGCAAGAGAGCTAACTAAATCACCATTTCTACTGGTTGGAAGGTCAACAGACAATATCTCATATTTTAAAACATCAAAATATAGCAAGATAAGAAACAAAAGTTCTGTTAAGTGGTAGCCTCAGTGCGGGAGGGAGGTTGAGGTGGGATGAACTGGGGAAAGGAATTTTGCTTTAACTTACAGATCTTTTTTGCACCCTCTAACCTTTTAAAATCAAATATATGTATTAGTTTGAGAATTCATGACTTAATTGATAATCTCTAGAAATTTCTTATCAAAATCTCTTTAATTTTTGCTTCTAATATTTTCTATAATTTTCCTTCTGAAACTTCTAGTAGATACACACAGAATTCTTACTGTTTTATTTTTTAAGATCTAGCTTCTAGATCACTAATTCTCTCTTCACACATCTAATACTTTAACACATCCACTGGTTAATTTTAATGAATATATAAAACTTCTGTTTAGTTCTTCCAAAAATACGTACCAGGCTTTTATAGTACCTTTTATTTCTCATATTTTCAACATTTTATGCTATTAACTGTTTCAAAGAGCTACTTTATCTTCTTTATACAGAAGTTCTAGTATCTATACTTGTTAACGGTTCAATCTTATAGTAACTTGTTAGAGCTAATTTCTAACTTGCTACACTAGAATAGATATTCAATAGGAAACACCAGAAGAGAAGGTTTGAAGGAGAGATTGGAGTGATGATTAATTCACATTTTGATAATGATCACTATGTCTGGTAAGAGTTGAAAATTCACCAAAATGAGGCAATGGAGAAACGTTGTGCCCAAGTTTTAAAGAAAAACACCAATACAGTATACTAACACATATATATGGAATTTAGAAAGATGGTAATGAGGACCCTGTATGCAAGACAGCAAAAGAGATACAGATGTGTAGAGCGGACTTATGGACTCTGAGGGAGAAGGAGAGGGAGAGGGAGAGGGAGGGATGATTTGGGAGAATAGCATTGAAATATGTATACTATCATGTAAGAAATGAATTGCCAGTCTATGTTCAATGCAGGATGCAGGATGCTTGGGGCTGGTGTATGGGGATGATCTGGAGGGAAGATGTGGGGTGGGAGGTGGGAGGGGGGTTCATGTTTGGGAGTTCGTGTAAAAAAATAAATAAATACAAAAAAANGGGTGGGAGGTGGGAGGGGGGTTCATGTTTGGGCAAATAAATAAATACAAAAAATTAAAAAAACAAATAAAGAATATTTAATTTGTAAAAAAAAAAACAAAAACAAACCTCACCATTAAAAAAAATTCTATTTCCTTAGGCAATCAGCAGATATTTATAGAGCACCTACTCAAACTCAAAATTCTGCTGTTATAGGAAGAAGAATTAGAAGAAAAATCAGACATTTTAACATATGGCTGGATTTCCCTCTTCTAAGCTTTTTGAAGAATTATTTAAAATTCATAGCAATCCATAATCACCTTTCAGGACTTGCTGAACATTATTTCAAAGTTTAACATTATTTGCAGAAGAAGTTTTTACTCTTCACCTTGAAATATCATTTTTTGAACAGTGGGCAAATATTTTCAGTAGAGACTATTTCATTCACAGTTTATGATAACATTATTGTGAGTCACAAACAGACAGATGTACAAACATCTCAAATACTGAAGTGGATAAAAGTGGACATGGTATACTTTAAAGACACAGTAAAAGCCCTAGAAAAATGAAGTATTCAGAGAAATTCTCATATAAGACAAAAAATTTCTTCTAATCTTAAAAATGTTATTCTGTAATTTAGCTGTATTGACAGTCTGTATCTTACTGGCCTGGCCTATTTTAGAGTACTGCATATGCTACCTGAACTATCAATATATGCCCTAGTTTATACCCATTTAACACTTCACTAATATATGCCAGGGCATAACTGAGTTCTAAGGAAGTCAAAATCCAAATTATTCAGGAACTGCATGTATTTTGGAAGTACAGACAGCAAAAGGCCTCATGGCCCTACAGTAGACTGCCAAAGGCCATTTAAAACCAATCATGTGGCGATGTATTCCAACAGAGAATTACAGACAATAAACCAGTGAGTTAGTAGTCTTACTACACTACTACCTTTAAGCCAGAGAGAACATTCCAATTTTATAAAACTCGAGTTAAAACAAGCATTATTCTTTGCTTTCCTGTAGTAAATAAATGAGAAAAATCAACTTTATTGCCTCACAGGTTTGTGGGCACAGTAGTTGCTCAATATAGACTTTCTGAATGAATGAATGCCTTGGAAAAAGGAAGTAGAATGTGTTAGGCATAAGCTCTTCTATGCTTTTCTGGGACCTGATTGTTTCTGTATACTGATGTGTGGTTTGGGAATTTGAGTATGTTTTATTTGGGTAGTTTGCATATATGAAGTAGAAAGAGGTAAGGTTGGTTGAAGGGTAATTATTTGTTGATGGAAGAATATAAAAAGTATAAACCGCTCAGCTATTGCTTAAGCAAACTCAGCTCTTCATTCCTGATCTACAATGCAAATAGTATACAAAATAAGGTTTCATTAAAGAGTGGCTGTCACATCAACAGGAAGGAGAATGAAGACCTGCTATGCAGGATTATTAGATATATTGAATTTGTTGTCACCACGATCAACGAAATACTGCTTCTAAGGACTACGCACTGTGACACAGAAATAGCTTTGCAATATAGAACACTAGTTTGATTTTTATCATTTTATTGTAATGGAGCTATATATACCTCTAGAAGAAATGAATGTCAATTTATTGATGGCTTAGGCCACTATTTTTTAGAAGTAATATACTAATTAAAACACATCTGTGATAACTGACAATCCATTCTGAAAAAAAAATTAGAAACTTTCTATCACATGATGTCTATCGCCACAACACAAAGTAACTCTACGTTGTATGATGTGGAGTGGGAGTTTCCTATCATCCTGGTGTTTCAGCTGAGGTCCTAACACTGAGGATTAATATCTATGAATGCTAAAGAGGTACTGCCATATTTCCCCAGGACTTGCTAAAGGTAGAAATATTGGCCCCATGACTCTTACAGATAATTCTCTAACAGTGAAAGTAAGAGGAGAAAATTCATAGGAGTAGGTGTGCTCCATGAGTATCTCCCATGGAGACTTGGAATGGTAACCAGAAGGAAAGGCTGGTATCTCTTTCCCCAAAATGTGTGACTGCCAAGCTGCCAGAATTCAAAAGCTTGCCTCCTCTTGCTCCTAGAAAAGAGCTCTTGGAGAATCTAATGCATGCCCCATAAAATGTGGGACACTGACCCTGATGAGAGCCTGGACTTCAAGATTTTAAAGGTAGGAGGCTGTATGAAGTTGTCCACAGGGAAAGGTGAGGAGAAAGGGCAGCAATTAAGGCAGCCTCCATTTTCACCATTTGGACGGGAAAAGGTACCTGATCTTTTCCTCCCTGTGGTTCAAGTGGAGGGGAGTCATGTGCCATATTGGAAGGACTATGCTTAGGAAGGCTCCTTCAGCGCAAGGGACATTCTCTTGGGAATCAGAGCTGAGAGAAGGAAGTGATTAGAGATCATCCAGGGAGGGTTTCCTGTACGACAGGCAGTATCTGGGTGAGAGGTCTCCACAGGAGAGTCTGAAAAGGAAATCAGTCCTGAATATTCATTGGAAGGACTGATGCTGAAGCCAAAGCTCCAAAGACTTGGCCATCTGATGCGAAGAGCTGACTCATTAGAAAAGACCCTGCAGCTGGGAAAGAGTGAAGGCAGGAGAAGGGGACGACAGAGGACGAGATGGTTGGATGGCATCACTGAGTCAATGGATAAGAGCCTGAGCAAGCTCCAGGAGATCGTGAAGGACAGGGAAGCCTGCGTGCTGCGGTCCATGGGGTTGCAAAGCGTCAGACACGACTGAGCAGCTGAACAAGATGTGCCACACAGAAGCGCTGGCATCTGGCTATTGCCTGACAGAAGGCATCTGATACTCAAAGAGACTTCCAAAATAATAATAATATAAGAGATTCTCAAATAGCACCAAACCTGTAATAAGCCTTCGTCGCTTTCCCTCCAGTCCCTCTGCCCAGTCTAGATCCTGCTGCAGGAACTGAAAGAGAAGGGTGAAAGTGAAAGTGAAGTCGCTCAGTCGTGTCCAACTCTTTGCGACTCCATGGACTGCAGCCTGGACTGTAGCCTATCAGGCTCCTCCGTCCACGGGATTTTCCAGGCAAGAGTGCTGGAGTGGATTGCGATTTCCTTCTCCAGGGGATCTTCCCGACCCAGGAATCGAACCCAGGTCTCCCGCATTGCAGGCAGACGCCAGGGAAGCCACCAGAGTAGGGTTCAGTTCCGTTCAGTCGCTCAGTCGTGTCCGACCATGCGACCCCATGCATCGCAGCACGCCAGGCCGCCCTGTCCATCACCAACCAGAGTAGGGTAGGAGGTATGGAAAGAAGTGTATTTGACTGGCTTACTGGACTCAGTGGCTATCATGAAAGAACAGCTTTACATCCCCTTCTGCCACTGCCTTCAAACACGCCTTCGCATCTCCTTTCCCTTCCTACTGGTAACGGCTCTGGCAGATACCCTGGCTTTCTGGCTTGTGATTCTTTTTTTCTCATACCATTAGCACTTCTTTTTTTTCCCCTTCCCATGTTATAAACTAAGAACAGGAAAGGCCTTTTGAAACATGGCACTTAAAGCTAGGAACCACAAAAGTATAGGTTTGTCTGTGCAAAAATAAAATATTTTACTAAATCGATAGCTTCTTAAATTCAACTGAAAAACAAGCGAAAGGAATATTTGAAACATATAAGACTTAGTAAACTCTTAGAAATCAATGGGGTTAGCTGTTCAGCAATCCCAGGTTCAATTAGTTCTGCTATTGTGTTACCCAGTAGTTATGTGATGGTGGGCGATTCACTTAACATCTCTGGGCTTCAGTTTCCTCCACTATGAAATGAGATTAATACCACTATCCATGGGTTCTGGGGAGGATTAAATAAAATAATTGATGCAAAGCTCTCAGCACAGTGTTGGACAAACAGTATGTATTCAAATAAATGTCAGCTTCGTGTCCTCACCACCATCATCAGTCTCCAAGTGTAAGTGAAAAAGTAGTAAAAATTAGTTTATAAGCATTTTTTTCGCCTGTATCTATAGTTTTCCACATTGAGCATGTGATGCTTTGGTAGGAAAAATACACAAACTATTTCAATTAAAATATAAGAATAAAGGCATTTGTGAGTCTCTGCCAACTTTACAAAGTTGAGAAAGCTGCATGTTTCTCCCTTAGGCTACAGAAGATCATCCTGCTTCGTTTGTTACATGTAATGTCCCTACAAGTTACTGAATAGGCAAAACGATTCTCTTCCAGCATAGGCAAGAACCATCTGGTCATTCATTGACAGAAGTAAATATCTGAGCACGAATTATGTTTCCACTGGTCAGTATATATACACACAAGACATGTGAAAGGCATAAAAGCTTTAAAAGACATTCACAAGACTAGAATGAAACATTTTGTATCACGGCTTTATGCCATATTGTCACGTCAGGTTGTACTTGTTTATCATATCACTTCATTTAGTCTAATAAAAAATTACTCCCAGGACTCAGTTTCCTTTACTGGCATCGCCATTCATTCTGGGCACAATTTTATAAAAATGAGGCGAATGGAAAGATACTGATGTCATTGTAAGATGAAGCAAAACCACATGAGAGGCCCTGGCTCTGGCGCTCATTTAGGTCCCATAGAAGTAAGAGGGAAGAAGTCTGGGGATGTATGTGTCACAGTATTTGAATGGCTGCCCTCCACAAACAAGCCCAATTTACAAGAGAAGAACATATAAGGTAGAAGGGGGGTTCAGTTTTTAAACTACNTGAAGCAAAACCACATGAGAGGCCCTGGCTCTGGCGCTCATTTAGGTCCCATAGAAGTAAGAGGGAAGAAGTCTGGGGATGTATGTGTCACAGTATTTGAATGGCTGCCCTCCACAAACAAGCCCAATTTACAAGAGAAGAACATATAAGGTAGAAGGGGGGTTCAGTTTTTAAACTACATTACTAAGCACACATTTGCTTCTAAACTTTAAAGCAGTGCTGAACTGCATTTGGACAGAGTTATAGCATTGCTTTAAACACACATGCACACCCAGACGCACACACACCATGGAGGTAATTTAGTTACTCCTGCTGCACAGATGTGCACAAGAATGCTCTAAGTGATTAAGATAGGGCTTTAAAGTTAGTTAATTAGAAACATATCTTCTTCTGTGATCAACACTGATAGTAACTCTGAGTTCTGATTGGTGGAAATGCAAGTTTAAATTTAGATTTAAAACGTAAGATGCATGGATAACCCTTGGACCTGCTTTTGTGTTGAACCGTCTTAGAACGAGGGCCTTTAGTGTCTAAATGCCTTTGATCAAGGCTAACAGTTTAAAGAAGATAATTCTGCTCATCCGATATTATTAAACTGAGATTCCCATAAACAGTATTTGTTTTTTCTTGGAAGGAAGGATAACAAAATTCATGAGTGTTACATTTTAAATCCTATCTTGACAGAAAGAAATTGTTACCATTGTAACAAAAATCACATTATTCTACTCTGATTATTGGGGCGATCCTTTTATAAAAAGCCATAGGGTCATTGAGAGAGTAAAATACAATAATCAATAGGAAACTTCAGCACAGCGCTTGGCACAAGTAGTTGCTTAATAAAGTTTCAGTTTTGCAGAAATGAAGGTGATTGTTAGAGAAAGTGAACCTAGAGAGTTATAAGTATGTGCCTATTTATAACTTCAAGTTATGTTTTCTATACTGGACTTAAATATCAACCTCTGAGTGTCCATGTCATGCTAGAAAAAGCATTTCTGCCATCAGAAATTTTAATGTTACAATTGTGTGAAAAATCCCAAAGGTCAAATGAAGCTGCTTCCCAATGGCCTCACACCCCTGACCAAAGTCACATCCACAGAGGACACAGGTCACTCCCAATCTCCCAGGGCCATATTGAGATCTTGCCTCCATGGATGAGCAGAGCAATCCAAGTTCCCTAGTTGACTCAAGAATGGACCAACATCTAACAAACATGTTGTCGTCTATCACATATGTGTCACCCTTTTACTGGAAAACAATATGGATATTCTCATTGAAAGAGACATAGTTGATCATTTCTACCTGCTAGCATTAAAGAAGCTGCTGGTGTTGACAGCACAGGCACTTATGTGCAAAACTACAAACTTTTCCAATTGTTTTATACATATTGTGTTCACAACTCCAGAGAGGACGATTACAATGTCAGTTAAATTTTCCTCTCACTGCAGTGTCACACATGTACTAGAAACAGGGCTGGGAGGGGGAAGTAGGGTATGTATGCCAAAATTCTTCTGCAGGAGGGGGAGTTTAGCAAGGCACTTTTAGTATGTATGCTAAAATTCTTCAGCAGGAGGGGGAGTTTAGCAAGGCACTTTTAGAAGCAAATTGTCTCTGCCTCAAACTTCAGGGTCATTACCTAATAGGTAAGTCATTCATGGCCAATAAAATAACCTAAGTGAACTACTGGTTTTTCACTTATTAAATGGGAACAAGTTCCTATGGTTGTCTTAAGGATCAGCTGAAATGGTATATGTTGAACTGATGTAGAGCAGAGACTGTTTATACCAACAAATCCATTTCACACTCAGATTACAGGTTCTAGAAAGAAAACACACCTGTGTAGCCTAACAAGCTAGTTGTTGATGTTCTGGGTGTCATTATTTGAACAAGTCTGCCACAAAAGCTCTAGAACTGGTTGATGAATTCAGCTATTTCCTTACATTTACATCTGTTCAAAATAGCTGCCATTGAACTCCACACCTTGCAATAGGGCTATCAATGGCATCAGTGGTCTAAAAATTTCCCAGACACTTGAGTAGTGAGAAGGGCAAGCTATGATGATAACAGCTTGCCATTCCCCATCACCTCGTCTGATTTTCCCATTATTTCTGATTGATGTAACTGCATAAAGCACTCAGAAGACCATGAGATACAGGAAAAACATGTTTGAGGAATATGTTTCAAGTTGGGTGTTAAATGTAGATACAAGAAATTGGTCATTAAAAACATTGAAGCAAACCTTAGGGAGGGGAAGTAATGAACAGGAAAGAACCTCATGTCTAGACACTAATATCAAAATTTTCATTAAGAATGCTTTCCCTTCTTCCACCTCCTCTTAGTCAAAATGTTATGTAGACATAACTTATACTCAAGTACTGAATAGTTTTCTAATAGGTAAGCACATATTAACTTCCTATTGTGTTAATGTCCATGTTTAACTACAGGCTATTTTTGCCATACGTCATAGAAAGCAAAGGAAAAATGTTGGAAACATTGCTTCTTTGGACCCAATTTGTGCCAATTCTTTTTACTGACTTTTTTATTTAACGGTATAAGTTTACACAGGTAAACTACCAAAGCACCTACATATTATTGTGAGATAACACTGTGATTTTACTGAAGAATACTCTGTAAAAATATAAAACGTTCATTAATTTTTCAAAACGACAGACAGGATTATGAGAATGAGTTGGGTGACAAGGTGTCTACAGAAGAGTATACCCACAGAAATAGACATTCGTATGCAACAATAAAATCTATTCGTGATGCCTTTTCTAGAGAATTTTTCTACAACTAGTAAAACTTGATGGACTTGATGGAACAATTCCTTTTAAGTTTAAATCATGGGGAGAGAGTCTGGATAATCTGCAAGACATAAATAATGTGTCACACATCTCCTAATCACCATTTATTAACCTAGTGACCCTGAGTGGGCTTCAGGGAGTCCTTGAACCCCCTGTAATTATATGGATGATTGTGTGTATATGTGTGTGTACTTATTTGCATTTTTCTAAAGAAAAAGCCCATAAATTTCATCTGACTTCTAAAGGGATTTATGACACCCCCATAAGGTTGAGAAGAATTTATTCATTCCATATTTTATATGACTACTCTTAGTTAGGCACTATGCTAAGCTTGGGAGCACATGGAAGACAGTACTTGACCTCTGCATTTTAGAGCCTAGCAATTGATTTGAATATGGGAGGTGGGATGGAATCATTAATCTCAAAACTCTGCTAATTATTCTTCTCTCCTAATCCAACCCCACCCCATCTAATCTTCTCCATATCTCACAATCTCCTTGAGACAAAGTATTCTCTATATAATCCATAATTTTTTTAAATTGAATAGTTGCTTTATGATATTATGTTTCAGGTGTACAACATAGTGATTTAGTATTGTTTATAGATAATTATAATTAAAAATTATTATAAGATAATGGTTATAGTTTCCTGTGCTGTACAATATATATCCTTGTTGTTAATCTATTTTATACATAGTAGTCTGTGTTTCTTAATCCCTTATCCCTCCCTTGACCCTCCCTGCTTTAGTGTAACAGTTATTTGTAGATGTTTTTGATGACAGGCATTCTGACAGGTGTGAGTTGATATCTCATTGTTGCTTTGATTTGCATTTCTCTAATAATTAGCAGTATTGAACATCTTTTCTTGTGCCTGTTGGCCATCTGTTTATCTTCTCTGGAAAAATGTCTATTCAGATCCCTTGTCCATTTTGGAGTGGGTTGCTTGTTTTCTTGATTTTGAGTTGTATGGACTGTTTGTATACAGTGGATATTAATTCCTTGTTGTCCATATCATTTACACATATATTCTCCCATTCAGTAGGTTGTCTTTTCGTTTTGTTGATGGTTTCCTCTGCTGTGTAAAAGGCATTAAGTTTAATTAGGTCCCACTATATATATGCTTTTATTTCTTTTGCCTTAGAAGACAGATCCAAAGAAATACTGTTAAATTTATCTCTTCTAGGAGTTTTAAGGTTTCAGGTCTTACATTTAGATCTTTAATCCATTTTGAGTTTATTTTTGCATATGGTGTTAGGGACTATTCTAATTTCATCCTTTAACATGTAGCTTTGCACTTTTCCCAAACAACTTATTGAAGACTATCCTTTCTCCACTGTATATTCTTGCCTCTTCTGTGTAGATTAATGGACCATAGGTGCATGGGTTTACTTCTGGCCTCTCTATAGATCTCTGTGTCTGCTTTTGTGCCAGTTACATGCCATTTTGATTATTATAGCTTTGTAGTATAGTCTGAAGTCAGAAAGCATGATACCTCCAGCTTTGTTCTTTATAATATCAAGATTGCTTTGACCATTTGGGGTATTTTGTGGGTTCATATGAATTTTAGGATTATTTGTTCTAGTTGTGTGAAAAATGTCATGAGTGTTTGATAGGGATTGCATTAAATTTGTAGATTTTTTTTGGAGGGGTGGGGTAGTATGGCCATTTAGACAAAAATAATTCTTCCAATCCAAAAGTATGGGGAATCTTTTCATTTCTTTATATCATATTCAATTTCCTTCATCAATATTTTACAGTTTTTGGAGTACAGGTCTTCTAAATTCTTGGTTAAGTTTAAGGTATTTTATTCTTTCTGATGAAATTTTAAATTGATTTTTTTTTTTTTTTTTACTTTCTCATAGTTCATTATTAGTGTGTAGAAAAGTGATAGATATCTGTATATTAATCTTTCAGCAGCTTTACTGAAATCATTTAATAGTTCTAATAGCTTTTTGATGGAATCTTTAGGGTTTTCTATATATAGTACTGTATCACCTGCCCTGGTGGCTCAGATGGTAAAGAATCTGCCTGCAATGTGACAGACCTGGTTTTGAAGCCTGGGTCAGGAAGATCCCTTGAGAAGGGAATGGTTATGCACTCCAGTATTCTTACTTGGAGAAATCCATGGACAGAGGAGGCTGGCAGGGAGTCCATGGGTTGCAAAGAGTCAGACATGACTTCAGGGTTTTCTATATATAGTATTGTATCACTTGCAAAGAGTGAAAGATTTACCTCTTCCCTTCCAATCTGGATGCCTTTTATTTATTTACTTTTCTTGTCAGACTGTTGTGGCTAGGACTTTCAATATTACATTAAACTGAAGTGATGAGTGGGCATCCTTGTCCTAAATTTAGAGGAAAAGCTTTCAGTTTTTCCTTGTTGAATATGTTAGCTCTAGGTTTGTTATAAATGGCCTTTATTATTGTGATATATGTTCTTTCTATACCAACTTTTATGAGAGGTGTTATTGTGAATGCATGTTGAATATTGTCAGATGCTTTTTCTGCATCTTTTGAGATGATTTACCTAAATTTAGAGGAAAAGCTTTCAGTTTTTCCTTGTTGAATATGTTAGCTCTAGGTTTGTTATAAATGGCCTTTATTATTGTGATATATGTTCTTTCTATACCAACTTTTATGAGAGGTGTTATTGTGAATGCATGTTGAATATTGTCAGATGCTTTTTCTGCATCTTTTGAGATGATTTCTCTTTGTTAATGTAGTTTACCACATTGATTGCTTTGTGAATAATCATTCTTGCATCCCTGGGATAAATCCCACTTGATCATGTTGTATGATTCTTTTTACATATTGTTGGATTTGGTTTGCTAATATTTTCTTGAGGATTTGTGCATCGGTATTCATCAAAAATACTGGCCTGCAATATTCTTTTCTTGTAGTGTCTTTGTCTGATTTGGGTATCAGGGTAATTGTGTCCTCATATAATAAATTTGGTAATGTTTCATCCTCTTCAATTTTTTGGAATTGTTTAAGGAGTACAGGTATTAGCTTTTCCTTATATTATTATTATTTTTAACATCTACTTAACTTAGAACCTCACTCTTCCAAATCCCTATCTCATTCAAGTATAGATTGCTTCTGTGTGGTTAACAAACACTATAAATAAATATTGCTGATATTTTCGGCAGAGCAAGCAATAAAGCAATTGTTTAAAAAGCAAGAGAGTTCCAGAAAAACATCTATTTCTGTTTTATTGACTATGCCAAAGCCTTTGTCTGTGTGGGTCACAATAAACTGTGGAAAATTCTGAAAGAGATGGGAATACCAGACCACCTGACCTGCCTCTTGAGAAACATATATGTAGTTCAGGGAGCAACAGTTAGAACTGGACAAGGAACAACAGACTGGTTCCAAATAGGAAAAGGAGTACGTCAAGGCTGTAGACTGTCACCCTGCTTATTTAACTTATATGCAGAGTACATCATGAGAAACGCTGGGCTGGAAGAAGCACAAGCTGGAATCAAGATTGCTGAGAGAAATATCAATAACCTCAGATATGCAGATGACACCACCCTTATGGCAGAAAGTGAGGAGGAACTAAAAAGCCTCTTGATGAAAGTGAAGGAGGAGAGCGAAAAAGTTGGCTTAAAGCTCAACATTCAGAAAACGAAGATCATGGCATCC